>CAAKHF010024713.1:16580-28715 GCA_901007745.1 Hippocampus kuda
TCCCCTCCCCTCTTTACATACCATGTACACATGCGCGCACACACACACACACACACACACACACACACACACACACACGAGTTTTCGGATGTCATCCGTGACATCGTCTCCCCACGACCGATCCCGTTTGACAAATGACGCCCGAGGCCGTCGCTGATCCCGTCGGTGACGTTTTTCTTTCATTCCTTCCTCCGCCGGATTGGCGACTTTCCCCACTAAGAAAAAGGCGGCGGGTGAGCTGGCCTGCCTTTTGTCTTTTCGCCCACCAAACCAAAGCGTTGTGCCGGCTGCTCGGGCACGCGCGCACGTCTGCGCTCTCCCATGCACGCTTTGGCTGTTTGTGACCTTTTGTATGAAAACGTTGGGCCAAGCGAAGCGCATGCCGGCGACACCACTTTGATGTGCGTGCGCGCCTCACGCGGCTTAGCCAGCTGCTGCTGCCAGATAGCTGACATTTTAAGCGCACGTGCCACTTTGAGGAAAACCACCAAGGCGGACATTTTCATCACCCGCCCACAGACACCTCAGCAATCACGCTTTACACACACACACACACAAAAACAGGTCAACAGTGCCTCCTTGTGGGGATACGGCGCCATGCCGTTCCCTTTGTGTGTGCGAGTGCGCGCACCTGAGGATGAAGCGAAGCACGCCGAGATGTGAGGTGACCAAATGGTGCTGTAGATGACCCCCTGGTGACCCGTGAAAGTGCTGAGTGACTGGCCGAGGGTGGGGTCCCACTAGGAGGAAGCGAAAGGTCACAGGTCAGACAGGAAAGCCGACAAACCCGTGCAAAGCAAGAAGACGGAGGCACGCACCACTTTGGCGGTGCGATCCCACGATCCCGACACGATGGCGTCGTGGCCTCTCGTCTGACTCCAGTCCACCGCGTACACCTGCGCACACAAATCCAATGCAGTTGGGACATTGCATCAAACGTGAATTAGAAAGAAAAAAAAAAAATTTGCAAATCCTTTTCAAGCAAGGCTCAAGTGAAGCGAGCGGCCAGACGAGCCGTTTGCCGTTCAAAGTGTCTGGGGGCAAACGTGTCGTCCTCCCTTTCAGCAAGACTCGTCGGGCGTTTTGGGAAGCCGGCAGACTCATTGGCCGGGCTGCGGACGAGGCAATTGTTTGGCGGCGGTGGGCGATCCCACCACACGAGATGGCACCTGGACCATCGCATGAAGCCGAAAGCTCACGACTTGGTCTCCGGGGCGCGGGCGGTGCGGTTTGGCTGTATCGGGGCTCCGAGCCGCCGCCGCCGCACCCGACCGACCGCCGCGCAGTGCAGCGGACGTCCTGCCTCCCCGTTTGATTCCAGAGACGTTTCAGAACTCAAATGATTGCGGCAGCCCCGCATTCAGCATCCCCGTCATCTTGCTGACTGCGTGCCCGGGACCGATCTTGCTCCTCCAACCGATTCACCGAGGAGTCAAATGGCTCACCAAAGAGCACAAAGCTATTTGCGGCCTTGGGCTCGAAAAGGATTTGCCGTGGTCGCGACTTGACCGCAATTGGGCTTTGTCGGGCCGGAGAGAGCCCCTGCGGGCGGCTGACCTCTCGCGCGTGCTCCTTGGCCAGCCTGAGGGGGGCGCCGTGATGAAGGTCCCACAGCTGCAGGCTTCCGTCGCCCCCGGCCGCCACCAGGACGTGCTCGTTGGCCTCGCTCCACGACACGTCAAACAAGCCGTCGCTCCACTCCCAGCTGCCGCGAGCACACACAAACGGGCCAGCGCTCGATCAACTTGGGAGACCTGGACAACACCTGCTTCGCGTACGTTTGCGTGAGCTCTGCTTTTGCCCTCTCCGCGTTACCTTCGGACGAGGCCCAGTCCGGTCGGCGTGTCGTCGAGGACCAACAGCGAGCCGCCGCCTGAGCACGAGCGGGTTACAGGTTAGAGGTCGGAGGTCGCGGGTCAGCGGTCCGTGGCCGTGCCCACCCGCTACGTGCCTGCGATGCCGTAGTGCTGGGAGGTGGCGCACGCCAGCCTGCCGGGGAAGAAGGGCGACGCCTCCACCGCGTAGCCGTGACGCGCCGGGCTGCGGAACACCTTGGTCTCCATCGCCGCCGTCCTCTACAAAAGGCACAGACAATCCGCCCGTCGGCCTTTTGTCCAATGGGGCCACGTTGCTGACTGACAACCACAACTTGTATTAGGACATCGACAGTAATGGCCTTGTCACACTCCACAACTGTCGTTTCTTTTTTGTCGTCCACGACAGTTGCTCTGTCAAGACTACCACATTGTTGTTTGTCTTGGACCGGGCGAGAGGTCAAACCACAAGTCCGTCACCCAGAACCCATCCCAGGTTTCAAGCTTCGGTCTGTCGGGGAGGCGGGACAAGAAGCTGTCAGTCATGTCCACAGAGGCATTAGGCCTTCTATGTTCAAAAAAGGCAAAAAAAATAAAACGATGGACCCGTTCCTCCCAAACGCCTCGTGTCAAGTCATTGAGTACGTCACATTATGTGGGATGCGACGCGTCAAGACAACTCAAAGTCGGCTACGTTTGTCTGCGATTACAGTCAAAACTCGCCTCTGTTCTCGACCAAAAATGTGTTTTTATGCCTCGGATGACGACCGAATTTCGGTTCTCGAACAAACTGAGCGCACTTGAGTGCGTCACTCGACTCCTCTCGCTTTATTGACACGAGGAAGTGACGCTTCCTCGTGTAGCGTTCCATTGTGCACAGACGTGTTCAATCTTTTTTTTTTTTTTAAAGAGCGTGGTCTCGGTTTTCGAACAGCCTTCTGGAACGGATTAAGTTAAAAAAAATAAAACGAGGTATGACTGTACGTTTGTCTGTCGGCGCAAAATCGGGCGGCATTCGCGCCGGCATAAGACCGAGCAAGTTCACGTCGTCATGGAAAACCTCGCGGACGCTGCAAAGTGCCGCGACCAGTTGAGAAAGCTCAGCTGCTTTGCGCTCCTTGGATTGGTCCGTCGGCCAAAGGGTCGCGTGTGGAAACGGCGGTTCTTTACGCGCAACCGCAACGTACCCTCACCACGTAGCTCCGCCTACGACTAGAATTGGCAAAGTACAGTACAGTACTGTACCTCGATGTCCTATTTCGGGTCATCAATCCCGTTTTGAGTTTGAAATTTACATGAAGGATGCAACTCTCCAATCAAGCGCAATGTAGCGCGCACTCGCCTGTCGAAATGTCTCCCTGTGCGTCTCCGTTGCTACGGATTGCCAAAGTCCAATAAAAAACTTCGCGTCGCGGAAACTAACCTGGATCCAGTATTTACGTGGACAACTTACCTCCGCCCGTCAAGAAAAGGCAAAGCAGGCCGCCACAACGGTGGTGCTTTTGGCACGGAGGTCGAATCCCTCTCTTCGGCGGTTGACGGTTCCAATTTGCCGAAGGAAAAAGCTCGACGTGTTTCCGAAGCTCGTAAACACCACCTCCAGATGGTCTTGGTGCGAGTTGAAAACGTGTCGCCAACGACGTCTCGCGCACACGCCACTTTGCGTTAAAAAGGAGAAAATCCAAAAAGCAGCGGCGTTCTACAGCCAAACGTCTGGCTCTTGTTGTTGAGCTTCCGGGTTTTCTTCTTCGTCGTACAGCTTCGCATATTTGACTCGTTGTCGTCCTCTGCTGGCGACTTTTGCAGCGGTCCATTGACGCTCTGAGCATGTTGGCAGTCACGCAGACGCGGTTCAGGATCATCGGGTCGCAGCTGGACTCAACTTTTTCGGGAATCGAAAAGTGAGCTTGATGAAGCGATGCCACAAATGCAAAACAGCGTGAAATGTCCTGTCTCTGCCAATAAAATTCTTCTCTTTACTATCGTGATTTAGTGACTAGTAAGTTGAACTTGAACACTTGTTCTGATGTGCTCAATACATCTACGCATCAATTGCAGTGTCCCAAACTTGAACCACGAGAACAAACTGAGAGCTCACCACCAAACAGGATGAATATGGAAATCCGCACACTCTTTTTTTTTTTACTGACAAATGGACTTCCTGGTGAAAGGTGGACGTGTTGATTCAAAAGCACGTCGTCTGTATGAATTTCTGGCGGCGAAAGAAATTTCCCCCCCCCCCCCGCCCCACACTAGCCGGCAGAAATTAGCGGGGAGGGTCGGGGGCCTCACGAACATTCAACTTTCCAAAATAACATTGCGCCGGCCCGCCGCCAGCTTGGGCGCGCTGAACAACGACACACTCGGAATCGAATCATTTGCGGCCAAAAGAAGTGAAATTGGATCCGTTCCCCTGGCTGGGAGTCACTTGTGGTGCTTGCGGCTCCGACCCTCCACTTATGGCTGTGTTTCTCAAATAGTGGGGCGCGCCCCCCTAGGGGGGGGGGGCGAGGCTTCGCCAGGGGACCGTGGGGAACATGCTTTTTTATTTTTTTACTGTCCGAAAATAACTCCGAATATGGAAATAAATAAAGTAGAAGGATGAAAAGAAACTCAAACAGGGATATGCGCTGCTGGAGAGGCAGCCACTCAGGGGGCGCCATCTTTGATTTAAAAAAAAAAGAAGCACAAATTCTTTTTGTTTTGCTGGTTAACTTTTTTTTTTTAAATATTGTGCTCCTGAGATAATGTTGGTGATTAGTTTGAATGCATTATTAGTCATTGAGTTTATGTCATTTTATTTTTCAGTATCGTATGGTTTGACATGGTCAGTCAAAAAATATTTGTTAAATTAAGGATTCAATGTTATTTTTGAATTTCAGATGCACTTTAAATCTTTTCTGTTCCAGTTACTAAAGCTATTCTTTGTTGTAAGTTGGTCCATATTTCTTTTTTTTTATTTATACGTTAATAAGGATACAGTGTTATGCAAAGGTGCACTTATAACAATTTTACAGACAAATGATATTTATAGCCATGCGGGAGGGGGGGCGCGAGATGTTTTCCTCTTCCTTGGGGGGGGGGGGCATGACAGAAATAATTGAGAACCACTGATTTATGGGGAGGTCAGAAACAAATCCCTGGACGAGAAGAAGAAAGGTCCTCGCTCACGCAAGCTAATGTTTACCGTACGGCGCCGCCTGGCGGTCAAACTGGAGAAAACAACGTTTTTATTGTTTCAACACATCAAAGGAGACAAGCAAGTGGACTTTTTTTTTTTTTTTTTTTTTTTTGAAACAAGCCAGCACTTGGAATCACTGCCGCCACGCGGCCTTGCGGCTCTCCAGCAGGAGCACTAGCAGGCGGCTCTTGAGCGACGCCATCTTGTGGCGGTAGTCACGCTGCAGGACTGCGCTCAGACGACGGCGGAGGTCGGCGAGGTCGGCGAGGGCCGGACGGCAGCCGGGAACGTTGAGCAGCGTGCGGAACAAATGCAGCCACATGTCGCTGTGAGGCATCCTGACAACGACAACAACCGCCGCCACCATTTGGGGAAACTTATCAATCTCATTGAGTTTTCGTTTTGCAATAAGATGCCATTTTTAACCTGTCCAGTCGGCGACTGGACAGGTTAAATGAAACGGTGACTTTGGATTGTATGCTGAATTGGGACTCATTGGCCATGTTGAATAAGTGCAAAGGTTCACGGCCATTAGCGCACTAAGACACTAGTCCGGACCCCCGAATGACTGACACCTCATCGCTCACGCCCTCTTGTCCCTGACAAGCCGATAACGACTCGGGACGGCGGGTCCTTCCAAACAAACAACGGCAACCAAGTTCCGAACTCAATGGAGCAAAGGCCAACATTTCAGAGGAATATTGGTTCAAATCAAGACTTGATGTGATCCGTGCACCCGCACGTTCGTAGTCCCGCATTTGATGAGAGATTTGGGGCCGCGCCGCGACTCGCGGAAGGAAACCAACCTTCGAAAGGTGGCGCGGGTCCTCCACTCGCCGTCTTCTTGCACCACTTGCATGTACGTCCCAAAGAGCAGCACGTGGACCGTCCCGGCCGCGCCAAACAAGTCCGTCTGCAACCGGCGCCGCCGTCAGTCAACTTGACGCCGTCGGTTCACGCGCTTTGTGGTTCATCGTCTTTGACGGAATCCAAATCGAGTCTGACCTGGTAGTTCCAAGGTTTGCCGCTGAGCATCTCGGTGCACTGGAAGCCGGACGTCAAGCAGCTGGCGGTGAAGGCGGTGCCCGGGGGGAAGAGGTCCATGTCGATGCTTTGGCCCAGGTCGATGAGGACCAGGCCGTGCCGGAGGTCGTCCGCCTCAAAGTCGTCGTTCTCCACGAACCTGCGCGGCGCAGCCGTTCGTAAAGCGCCGTCAAGCTGTGCGCGTGCGCGCGCAGTGCCGCACCTTTCCCCGAGCATGAAGTTGTCGGGCTTGACGTCGGCGTGGATGAGGCGGGCGGCGTGCAATTCCTCCAGCATTCGCAGGATGCAGACGGCGAAGTAGATGACGAGCGGCTGAGGCATCACTTTGTCGCCGACGCCTTTGTAAAGGTTTGCCGCGTTCTGATGGGAAAACACTCGGATGATCTCCGCTCGGCGGGAGATGGATCGGAATGCGAGATGACGATAGAAAAAAAAAAAACAAAACCAAAATGCATGCGGCGGGAGGGCCCTTGATTCGTTCCATGACCGTGCTCGGAACAAGTCAAGGGACGGAACCGGCAAACAATCTGCGGCCGCGGGCGTATCTGTGCCACGCGCCGAGTTGCCGATGTGCCTCCACGACAACCGCGTGCCGGACGACCGGCGGCCACGCGCGACGTACCAGCAGGGTGCCGTAGCCGTGCGGTTCGCCCAGCAGGACGCTGCCGTCGGTGAAGACGTGAGCCGAGTGGATGCGGCTGAACAAATGACGGACGCTCGGAGGCAGGCGACGGTCAAGCTGCGTGTTGATGTAAAACTCCCACATATTGGCTGGTTTCTGCACCTGCGCGAGACATGGCAGGTGTGATTTGGCGCCGCCTTTTGGAGATGCGTCCGTCACGTTCCAGGTCTGCTGCACCGATGAGATTCACCAAGGACGGCTGTGCCAACCCTGCAATCGACCAAGTCTAGGAAGGAGCGAGCAGGTATTCGTGCCTTCTTGACGTATTTGTCATTGTTTCATGTGAACACTGAATCCAATCGTCTGTGTGCGGCTGCGTATACTGTATATCTTTGTTTTTGGGGGGGGGGGGGAGCACGCAGGCATGATGGATGTCCACATCCATCCACAACGCAGTAACGCAGAAGCGCACCTATGAAAACTCATTTCTGGCGTCCAGCATGAGCCACAGCGCTCGCCTTCAGAAGGCGCACGCTTGACGAGCTTAAGAGGAAAGAAAGCACAACACGGAAGCCGCCAGCTTGCCGCAGGATGTGTTGAAGGGACCGTGCCTTTTCCTGCCACAACTCTCACGTCTTCAACGCCGCGCGAACTCCACGCGGAGGCGCCGTTCCATCCTTCCGGCCCGCAATGAAGGGGAAAAGTCGGACTTTGAAAAGATCTCTTTTGGGGCAGCAGGCCAAAACCGCTTGTGACGCATGTCGCCGTCATAGGCGCCATCTTACCTTCAGCACCACCTTGTCGGCGCTGTCGGGGTCGGTGGCCTGGTAAACGGTAGCGAACGCTCCTTGGCCCAGGACGCGGTCCACCCGCAGGGACGCCTTTCCTGCCGCAGAGAAGCGCGAGTGTCTCTTGCGTTAAGCGGGCGAGTCCCGAGCGTGGCCCTGCCAAGTGAGCCGTTCAAAGTTGCTGATGGCGGTGGCGCTGTTACCCATGCTGATGGTCTTCTTGGCGCCGATGTCGGGGAGGCTGCACTGCCAGCTGACGCATTGGGGGTGCGAGGTGAGCGGCGGCCTCATCCTCAACAGCAAGTCGGAGATGAGCTCGTCGCTCCAGGGATCGGACAGCAGCCGGCCGGCGTCGGAGAGGCCGCCGCGCTCCTTTTCGGGGCTTGCCATGTGCTCGTCGGCGGAGGGCAGAGATTCGTGCCGCCGATCCACAAGGACGTCAGAAGGCCGCGCGGCGATGGCGGGCACCGATTTCCATGCGGTCTTCGAAGAAGAGCACAGGCGGGGACGGGGGGGCGGCGGACCGGGCGCTTAGCTGCTCGGCGGAGAGCCCCTCGCTCACGACGGTCCTGTCGCGTGCCGCCGACTGACCGGCGGCGCTGGCGGAAGGCTGCAGGTCAGGCGGACTCTGCTCCACGATGGGACTGCGTTGGAGGAGGCACACGAGAAGCCATCGACGACTTCCAACACAACAATCGAGCTTCGGCGGCGTTTCCGAGCGGCCAAACATCCGCACGAAATTCGGAGAGCAGAACTGGCTCGAAATGTCAAGTGTAAGCCCGGAACGGCGGCGCGCCAACGCTGACAAATAGCGGACGAAAGTTCACGACGGATCGCCGGCATTTTGGGCCCTCGGCCAGCAGTCGTCAGCCATCTTTCATTCACCACGCTGCTGAGAAGTTACTCCAAGGTCAACGACGTCCCTTTTGACTTGAAATGTGCCAAACGCTGCCTTCGTTTTGCCGTCAGTCTCGCTTGAAACGCAGGCCCGAGAAGCCCGCGCCGCTCGACTTCCCAAGTCTTGACAGGCATGGAAGCCGCGGGCGGGCCTCTTTGGTGGGAGGGAGATGCGCTACTTTGTGTTTCGGTGTTTTCGGGATTCTACTCAAATTTAGCTTTGCTTTGGGACGACCGAAATACTTCCATTTATCCACATGGAAAACAGAATTTTTTTTTTTTTTTTTGCAGAACCACAAATGAATGCTGCGGCTCTTTTGGAGGTTGCAAAAGGACTCCTCCCAAGTTTCAGGGAGCGAGTCGGCGTCGCGCGCTTGGGCCATCGCTTCGGTGGTGCACTGCAGTCCGGACACAAAGAAGAAACGAGTTGTGGGAAGTTTTCACCTGAGCTTGTGCAAATGCCTGATGAAAGCCTCGTCGTCAGCCTCACCGCCGGCGCACGTCACGTCCACTGCAAACACAGCACGGACAACGGCTCAAGCGCATGCAAGTGTGGGAGAGAGCGCGCATAGCGGCGCGCCTTACCTGCGCCCTGGGAAGCGGCGCCGGCCCCTTTGCGCGCGAAGGGCGTGGAGACGCAGCGCGCCGCCAGGGCAAAGTCGGCCGTGTTGTTGGGACACGTCGCCGGCCAGCCCTCGGCCCACGCGCCCGTCTCGTGGCCCGCCTTGTCCCGCTGGCTCCACCCGTCCTCCGCCGCCGCCTCCTGCCGTCCATCATGCGACGTGTCGGCGGCGAGCCGGGACGCGCCGCCGTACGTCAAAGGTGTCCGATTGTGGGACAGGCCTCGTCCTTGCGCCGCCCTGCTCTTGCTCAGCGTGCCGCGAGCGGTGGCGCTGCGCAACCGCACAGACAACACCGTTTTTTTTTTTTTCAAACAAAGCAAAAGAGCACAAAACTGTACCACGACATCCCAAATTCAAAAAAGAAACACACGAAGGTTCACTTGACTGGAAGGACGACAGCTATGAGACATTTTGTCATCTGCCGACTGACCTGGCGTCATCTTGGTAGACGGTGAAGGGCTCCGCAGCGGCGGCGGTGGAGCTGCCCGTTTGGTCCGAGCCTGTGAGACAGGAAGTGGCAGCAGAGGAAGGCAAACGTTTGACACACTGCTCCGCCCCGATGACGCACATTTAAAAGCCACCATGTATTTATTATTATTATTTTTTTAAACAGCACACGGCAAAGGCGAGTGCTGATTTCGAGGTGCGTGCTTTCCGTGTAGAAGCACGTTGCCCCCACAACGTGCCCGCCAAGGTCTTTTAGCTCCACTCAATGAAGAGAAGATTTGAAAATTCCTGGCGCGCGGCGGACTTTCGGACGAGCGGGACAACTTTGCTTCCGTTGTGCCCGTCGATGGCATTTGACGCTCTCCATCAACAGTACCGTCTGCATCATGCGTTGGGTTCCCGCTGGTGACCAACGCTGACGTGTCACCCAAGGAGGCCTCGGTCAGCGGGGGCGCCTGGAACATTCCCATGATCACATCTGCAACGCACACGGCCATGGTTAAGGCCCGTTTTTGGAGCAAATCCAGATGATGATCATTCTTTGACTTTCACATCTCCAACGGTGCCTTGAGATACAAGTGGAGCGCCTTCTGTGACCACGCTTAGAACTCAAAACACCCCGATCTCAAATTTTCTCAAGAGAAAAACATTCCAAAGTGCACATCAAGGTGCCGGTTGGCTTTGGCCGGCAAAGGAGAGGCGCTCACCCAGGGCCTCGCGTGTGTTGACGGTGACGGTGGGCGACGGCGGCACATGTGACGGAGTGGCAGCGGCGTGGGGGCGGCTCAGCGAGTTGTTGGCAAAGACCTGGAAAGGGTTGAGCACGCTCGCCTGCGATGCTGATGAACACAAACACGAGGACTCGTACTCGGGACTCTCCCGGGACCGACGTGAGCTTTTAGCGGACATAAAACTCACCACAGAGGCTCCGATCCACTTGAGCTCCTCTCGCCACGTTTTGGTCGGCAAGCGGCGTCGGGGCCATCGCTGACGGGAAGTCGGCGTCGAGGTCGCCGCTCCGGGGCCCGGAAGGCAGCCGGGCGGGTCGTGACGCGGAGGCGGCGCCATCGGAGAGGTGACCGCACTCTTTTTCGGGGCTTGCCGCGTGTTGGTCGGCAAACGGCCGACCGGCGCGTGCCCGGACGCTCGCAACCGTGTCGGTTGCCGAAGCGCCCGCCGACGGCTGGGCCGGCGCGGCGGACGAGGCGCTCGGCCGATGGGCGGCGAGTCCCTCGCCCAGGATGGTCCCGGCGAGCGCCGCGAAGGAGGACGCCGGCTGACCGGCGGAGGACTTGTCGTCAGGCGGACTCTGCTCCATAATGGGACTGAGTCGGAGGAGGCGAGCAAGAAGCCGGTGAGTGCTTCAAAGTCAAAGCGGGTGAGCTCAGCCCCATGTCAAAAGCAAACAAGCCAGCGCGCAGATGGCGCTGGACGCTTTTGTTTTGCGCCAACGGACATCACGACGGCCCGGCCCTCGGCGCTTTGTTTCTGGTGGGAAACGCCACCCCACGCCGTCGATGAACGCTCGCCGGTCGGCGGACTACGACGGAGCGGGCCCCGGGGGGCAAACGGTTGGGGGGTGCCCGGTCGAGACCGTACTCGGGTGACTCGTGCTTGTACGAGAAGAGAAAGTGAAGGGCGGCGAGTGGAGCTTTTCACCTGAGCTTGTGCGAGCGTCCGATGAAAGTGTTTTCGTCGGCCTCTCTGCGGGCGCACGTCACGTCCGCTGGAAAACACACGACACCAAAACTCACTTGTATTCTTTGGCATTCGACTTGGATTTGTTCTCGCTTTTACTGTTTGGTGCTTTCTACTGTCTTTATGACCGATTTGTCTTACTGTTTATGATATATGTTCAATTGATCCATGTACAGCACTTTGTATGCAGCGATGGCTGTTTGAAAGTGCTCGAGAAATACAGTTGACTTGACGACACGGACGGGGCGTCACAATCGTTCGCTCGGTCGTCATTTGGAGGGACGCGCGCGGGGCAACAGAGCACCGTCGTGCCTCCATTTCGCCGGGAAAGGGGCCCGAAAGCTGAAAATGACACCTTGGCGCGGAGAGACGGACTGACTTGGTTTTGATACGTTGCTGCGGGTGACGTGACCCCAATGGCTTGTACGACAAAGGAAGGCGTTGGAAAGGCCAAGTGGCGCTTCGAACTCACGCTTGTTTCACGTGCTCAAAACAAAGATGCTGACTGGACAAAGAGGCCATCGCTCATCCTCAAGGGCCCGCAGGTTGAATGGAAAAGGTCCATTTTTACTCACAGCGCTGAATGTGAAAAGTCCAGCGAGCCGATTTGAATTGGGAAAACTGATTACGGAAAAAATTGACAAAGTTGAATTTTTGGAAACGGTACAATTCGGTCCTACAAAACTGAGGCCAATTCAATGGATGCAAGCCAGATTCCGTTTTTCCAATGCACCTCTTCAAGTCTCGCGCTTCAAATTCAAATACAAAAGATTTCCATTGGGTTTGCGGTGCCGCACGTTGCAGCCTATCGGCAAGTGCGTTCGGGGAGCGCTCTCTGGCCGCCAACACGGCGCCAGGGGGCGAGCGTCACACGAGAGCAAGCGGCGCGCCTTACCTGCGCCCTGGGAAGCGGCGCCGGCCCCTTTGCGCGCGAAGGGCGTGGAGACGCAGCGCGCCGCCAGGGCAAAGTCGGCCGTGTTGTTGGGACACGTCGCCGGCCAGCCCTCGGCCCACGCGCCCC
>CAAKHF010024713.1:28735-42351 GCA_901007745.1 Hippocampus kuda
GTGTCCGATTGTCGGACAGGCCTCGTCCTTGCGCCGCCCTGCTCTTGCTCAGCGTGCCGCGAGCGGTGGCGCTGCGCAACCGCACAGACGACACCGTTTTTTCCCCCCCAAATTCAAAAAAGAAACACACAAAAGTTCACTTGACTCGAAGGACGACAGCCATGAGACATTTTGTCATCTGCCGACTGACCTGGCGTCATCTTGGTAGACGGTGAAGGGCTCCGCAGCGGCGGCGGCACCGAAACTGTCCGGCGGGTCGGAGCCTGCGTGGCAGGAAGTGGCAGCAGAGGAAGGCAAAAGAAAGCATTGCATCATGGGACAGAAATGCTTGCAAAATTTGCGAGGAGAAGGCAGAGGTTTGGGCCCAAATGAAAAGATCAAATCCGTTTGAAAAGAAAGCGGTCTTCGGATGCTATCTGTTGTGAAGCAGCAGGAGCTGCTAACTCACCGTTTGCATCATCTGTTGGGTTCCCGCTGGTGACCAACGCTGACGTGTCACCCAAGGAGGCCTCGGTCAGCGGGGGCGCCTGGAACATTCCCATGATCACATCTGCAACGCACAATCTTTCAATGTGCGTTTTTGGTTTTCATAAGGGAAATAATATTGCACTTTATGAAAAAAAAAATCCATACAGTCATGACATAATTCATTGAAATGTAAAGCAGGAAACCGTTTTTGCTTCAATTGAATGACTGTTGTGCCACACCGATGCCGTTTGTGAGCCTGTTTTGCATCGTTTGTTCGGAAGAAGCCGAGTGGACTTTGTGAATGCAAAACTTTGCGGTCGTTTGAAATACACAACACGTAATTGTCTTTGCTTTGCGAGGTGAGTTCACTGGCACGATACAGCGCTTCAATCTTTCAAAGCAACACCCCCCCCCCCAAAAAAAAAAAAAAGAAAGAAAGAAAAAGCCGTGGATGTGCCCGGTTGGGTTTGGCCGGCAAAGGAGAGGAGCTCACCCAGGGCCTCGCGTGTGTTGACGGTGGGCGACGGCGGCACGTGCGACGGAGCGGCGTGCGGGCAGCTCGGCGAGTTGTTGGGAGCGTCGAGCGCGCTTGCCTGCGATGCTGACAGACACACGGCAACACGAGAGGGCTTGGACTCGGGGGTCTCGGCAGGATCAGCGTGACTTTTAGTGCGCGCGCAAGTCACCATTGAGCTTGCCCTGGGCCGACCATCCACCGCAGCCTTCCTCGCGGCTGGCGCGGCCTGAGGGGCTTCCTGTTGCAGACATCTGGGGAAACAAAAGCAGAGTCGGCGTCGCCCTCAGCCCCACGGCCCGCCTGGCAGCCAGCGCACATCAGATCAGAGAGACGGGCGACGGAGAGGCGCAAAAGAGAGCGAGGCTGTCAAAGCCACATCGGCGGGACGCTTGCCCTCAAGGGGCCACGGGCAACCGCAAGACGCGACCATGTCACGGCAAACCAACGAAACAACTCCATGCAACAGTTGCTCACGTTTACAAAGATTTTTGAAAATGTCATTCGTCGCATTACTCCATCAATCAATCAACGATCCAACTCTCCTCGTGAATACATATCGTCAAACGCCACACCGCATGACTCTGGAAATGCAGATAGAAAGACAGGCAGGGAGGGGCAAAAAAAAAAAACCAGCGAAAGAGAAGGACAGGCACAGAGAGAGACAGTGATGGAGAACGGCCTCAACAGACGGAGAGGAAAGAGAGAAAGGAGGGCGGCTGCCGGCGTGCCTCCTCCTCGCCACGGCCACGCCATCGCATGCGGTGGGATCGGGGATCGGGGAGCGGGCTCACCTTCAGCGTCCTGCCCATGTGGTGGAGTTGGCGCCGCAGCCTGGCCACGGCCTCCTCGTCGTCCCTCACGATACGCTCCACTTCAGGTGCAACAACAGGACACGGGTCAGCAGCCGACGGCGACGAGCGACCCCTCCCCTCCCCTCCCCTCTTACGTCTCAGCCGCTCCTCGGCCTCCCACTTCAGCCTCCTCTTCCGCAAGTAGGTCCGCGCCCGCGCTTCCTCGAAGCACAGCTCAGATCCTTCCGACGCCAGCGCGTCCTTGGAGTACATGAGCTCAAGCGGCCGCTCGTCGCGCCCGGGCTCCCGGCCGGAACCGCGCCAGACTCTGGAGGGCAAAGGTCACTTTCACAACGAGGCCATCCAACAGTTGTCCGTTTTTGGGGGAGGGGGCGGGGCGGCACAACGCAGTGCTGCCTCGTAATACGAGTCCGATTCCTTATATGACTGCGCTTGTATCTCAAATCATCTCTCTCAACTGTGAAGTCAAGGGAAGTGCCAGTCATGCATTCGCCCCTCCCCCAATAAACCCGTTCCAATTTTTTCCAATTGCTTTCATCAATTTGGAGAAAATAGCACTGCCTCATATCGTGCGATGTGGACACGCCCAACCAAGTCGAATGCAAAGAATGAAAGGGGTGCTCCACGAGCAAGCAAAAAATGCATCCAGTTGCGTCATTTGTTGTGACTTACGCGTGGCCGTAGAAGACACCGCCGCTGGCTTGGAGCTCGGCTGCGGCCTGAGAAGGAGCAGAAGGTTTCTTGTGAGCCGCGGCTACGTTTTCTTTTTCTTTTTCCTGTCCCAACCCCTGATGGAGCGAATGGAACGCTGCGCTCGGGCTGGGGCTGGGGTCGGCCTTTCGAGAGCTCAGGCGTGCCGGAATGTGCATCGCGTGGTTGTTTTGCTGCCGTTTGTTCAACCGGTGGGTGGCTCTCCTCTTGACCACTCGCAGGTTCATGACATGACCTTCCGAAAGGGCAACGCTAGCCTACGTTCAATGAGCTCAGCCTAGACGTTTTGCTTTGGCTGTCATACTCCGTTCCGAATGGAAGTAGGATGATCGAGAAGGAGACGTGCACCTGCGCGGGAGCGGCTGTCCGCGCGCCGCCTGACGACGGCTCGGCAACTCCTGCATCACATCCGGCGGCACGACGTCAGCGGCAGGCGACGAGAGGCGCAAGGGGGAAAAGCCACCGGCGACCACTCACCTCCTGACACCTTTTCCTGGTTTCTGCTTCTGGCCCGAAACTGCCTGAGGATCGCAGGCAGAATTTTCAGGCTCTGGAAGGCTTGAGCTCTCTCGCTCTCTCGCTCTCTCACGATCCCGCGGCGCAAGATACTCGCACGGCCTCTGACCTGTACTCTTGCATGAGGCTTTCGGCAGGGCGGGCTCGGTTCTCCACAGCTTGGCGGTAAACGGCGTCCGCTTCCTCCGTCATGGCTTTGTGCTCAAAGCACCGAGCCCAAGCCACGTAGAGCGCCGCCGTCGTGGTGCCCACGCCTTTGCTGAAGATGTGATGGAACAAGGTGATGGGCTCCGGGTAGTACGTGGCCTGTCAACAACAAAGGTCCCTGAGAGCACTTTCTATGCGGCATCCGGTACTCTCGCACCTTGCGCGCAATGAGTCGCTCGCCCTGCCCCACCCCACTGCCGTTCGGAGGTTTTGCCCGTCTTACTGCTGCTTCTCGCCCCCGCCTCAGCCTCCCTGCTCGGTCGGACAAGAGGCTGGGTGGCGAAATGACCGCATTTGAAAGAATACAGAGTCTATCAAATGCGACTCCCTCGAGAATCAAGCAACATAGAGCCCGCCCTCCAACTGCGGGACGTCGTGGGCGTAACCGCTGAAAACATCCCGCTGGACTCGAAGCCGTCGCTGGCTCAAGTGTGTTTCTGTGCAAACGCACCTGTAGCGCGAGCCACAGGCTAACCGCACCAGTGACCCTTGCCGTCGACTGTGACCGCCAACGTTCCCCGGACGTACCTTTGACAGAAAACCCAACGAGCCGGTGACTTATCGGACGACGGCGGCGGCTCGTGAGATAGCATGAAGTTGGTCCCATTTTCGGGACTTGTCTTGAAACATATTTCTAGCCTTCAGAAACAGTTTGCAGGGTGTTACAGGGTGATAAGAATGAAGTTGCCTCGACTTGAACCTCATCGCACGCAGACACAACAACAAAGCAAGTGGACGGACGCACTTACGCATCTGATGCACGCGTTGACAAAGCGGGCATCGTTGGCATATCGCTCCACACGGAGAAAGTTCTGCAGCAGCCTGTCGAGCACCACCGACATTTCACTGCTGCCGGCTTCAGGTAAACTTTGGTCCAAGTATTCCACAAACCTGCCAAGTGCAAACAGTGAACAGACGGAAGAAGAAAAAGAAGAGGAAGAAATAAAAATGTGCCAATGAGTGTTGTGCTGTTAGTTGAGCTGAGCTGCTGGTGTGCCACAAAATGACAAGAGAAGCACCGAGACTCACTTGAGCCACACATCCAAGGGGTCATCTCCCGTGTACAAGCTGAAACTGCTTTCAAAGGCCCTGTCCAAGGACATTCACACATGTCAGTTATTCATAATGCAGGATGACAACGTATGGACAGCTGTGTAAAGGAAAACTCTGTTTTAGTAGGTCCGGCGTTTATGCTTCGTTCATGCGGATCGCACCTTTGTGCCATTTTGAGCTATTAAAAATTGGTTTGGAGGCCTATTGAAAATAAATACATCCCATAAACAGACTAAAACTGTGATTGTGCCAGGATATTTTTGAGGTGGAACTGTTGACTATGAACTGTCCAGCTCATCATAGTGCAAATGCCTGATCTAAGTCTCGATGCGCTGCATAGGAGAATTCAAACACGACGGGGTGGAAGCAAGAGGTATGAAGAGTTGCGGCCACCAAGTGTCACAACAATGCCGGAGCCAACCACCCAACCAGGGAGACGAACTCCTGTGATTTTAGGAAAAGCGTTACGTCCCTTTTTACAGCACAAACTTTGCACACCCTTTTAGCCCGGGCGAATACGTCGTTAATAAGTCAAAACCCATGAGAGCAAAAAAACAAACCAAAACAAAAAACGACAAACCAGTGTCACCAAGTACAAACGACGAAAATAAGCTGTGTGTCTCGATAACTCGCAGACCGTCTGACTTACTGCAAACAGGAGGCCACGTCCATTTTCTTGATGTCGGGTATTATGTATGGGTAAATAAATGTACGTGTGTATGTCCAGTTTCTTTTCCTTCGAAAGTTGCTCGTCGAACAAACAGTTGGGGACGCCTTTCCGTTTTGTGTTTGAATTTCACACTCAGCCAATGGCAAGACGAGGATCTCGTGACGTATACTCATGCTGCATTCGCGGACAGTGGCCAGTCGGAATTTTGTGAGTTAGAAAACTGCACGAGAACATGCCATTTGCTGACGTTTGAATCAAAAAAAAAAAAAAAAGTTGGATTGGTATTTGGATTTCTTTTGGGCGCACAAATGTTCCATTTCTGGTTTCTGGTCAAGCACAACATTCAGTGAAAATCAAACAAACAAAGCTTTTAAAGCAGGGGTCGGGAACTCGGGTTCCCCGAGCGCCATCTGCTGCCTGTTTTCGATCTCTCCCGACTCTACCGCACCCGATTCAAACGACGAGCTCTTCGGCAAGCTTCACGATCACATGAATCAGGCGTGCTAGAGTCGCGAGAGATCGAAAAGAGGCAGGCGACGGCTATCGGGGAACCGGAGCTCCCTTCCCCCGTTTCGACGGAATGTAAAAATGGCGAACGAACGGCAGGTTATGAGTGACTCGGTTGGGAACGGATGAAGGTGTGACTGAATGCTTCCGAGTATTTTGTTGGGAACCGGAAGTGGTAGGACGAGCGAGCAGCAGCAACAGCCCGTGCAAGCCACTCGAGAAGACCCCGTGCGCGGAGGCCTGCGGCGGCGCCATTTTTTGGGGGTCCGAAGTGAAGACAGAAGCTGCGCGTCGGCATCAACCAAACTTCTTGACAATTTCGTTCGACTTTTGCTCAAGCGCGCTCCTTCCGGTGGATCCGCATCGTGTCACACGCCTCTGGTCGGTCCCGTCTTGTGTTCATCTGGGGCCCTTTAGCGCGCGTGAAGCCGCCTTGATGTGCACACCGACATCGGATACGCGTTAGCATGTGTCGTGCGTTGCTAGCCGGCATTTTGTAGACAAACCCCGTGCGCCCGGGTGTCCTCCCGCTCGTGGCCTGATTACGAAACGCTCTAATCGCGCGGGCCATAAATACTTGGATATCGGTGACCATCGGGCCCGCGCTCGAATTCGTGTGGAGCGCTCTAGAAAGCCTTTGTGACCAAGTCATAACATGATGTGCAGCTAAGAAGCATATCGGCGAGCAGAGGCGTGGTGGACCTCCAGTGTGGAAGTGTGGAAAAACTTCAAAGAATAACTTGATGGACACGAGACCAACATGATGAGCTGCATCTTTTAAAGATGCTTCCGGCGTTCGGGGGAAAAAAAAAACCCCAAAAATCGAGCAGGAGGAAACCAGGGGGCGACGTCGGCAAATATCCCGCGTTTGAGAATCCACCGCAATTCCTGAAATTGAAAAGTTGGGCCCTTGTGGGTTCAAAAACGGCGATCGATTGACTTGTTTGAGACAAATGTTTGAATCCCCGTGCGCAGCGGTTATTTCCGTGAATCGCGCGAGAAGTAGGACGGACTGTACGACGTGTGCGTCGGTTAAAGCGTGCCAGCTCGTGGCGTAGCAGGTAGAGGCTCTCCCAAAGTGCCGTTTTGTTTTGGTTGCTTTCCTCCCTGCGTCCTTCATGTCACGGGTTCGAATCCCGTTCTGTACCTTCTTTTCATTTTTACGATGTTTACAATGGAATGCAGCTAGTCTGGAGTTAAACGTTTTTCACCTATTTATTGATGAATTGTATAGTTGACGATGACGTTTCACAATTTTGGTGTTGCTTGTGAAACAAAAAAATATGACGGCCCCACTAAACAAGGTTCTGTTTAGGGGTAGAATACGTAGGAGGGACATCATCAGAAGAGGTTAAGATAAGATATCCTTTATTTGTCCCACACTGGGGAAATTTACAGCCTTCAGCAGCAAGATTGTGGGTAGAAAGAAGAGAAAAGAAAACACAGTTCAATTAAGTGCAATATAAATACAATAGTCCCAGTACTATTCACATTCACTGTCATATCATTGAAATAAATTTATTATTTGTTTATTTATTCATTTTTTATTCAGCAGCCTGACAGCAGTCGGTAGGAACGAGCGGTGGTATCTCTCCGTCTTGCAACGCGGGTGTAACAGTTGGGGTTAGAATTAAGAAAAATTCAGAGTTTAACCGCTTAAAAACATTTACAGAAATTTAAGGTAATGCTATGATTAAGAAACACAAAATCAAAGCACTGACATTGCCGTAATAACCACTCCAATAACCTATTCATGGCAATTTACTGGAATCTCTGTTAAAAAAAAAAAAAAAAAACCCTGAGGGGACCGAGCCTTCTCTGTTGCCGCCCCCACCCTCTGGAACGCTCTACCACAACACATCCGCAACTGTACTGACCTCCAATCCTTCAAATCATCTCTTAAAACTCATCTGTTCCGCAATGCTTTTAACACCTTTCAATCTCTTTTACCCATTTTTGCTTTTTTGCTCATCTAAATGTGCTTCTGTAAATTATGTATGCTCGTTTTAAGTGCACATTTTTATCCTGTGTTTTAAGCTCTTGTAAAGTGTCTTTGAGTATGATGAAAAGCGCTTTCAAATAAAATGTATTATTATTATTATTCTTATTAAAATAGCCGATTCACGGCAGGCCGGGAATTCGTCACCAAAATCCAGGAGCTCCCACAGCGGCAGTCAGATTGTAATTTTATTTTTAATTTAAAGGATGTGTTCCTCGCCATGAATGTTTTTGATCGTACTTTTTCAACTGTTAAGTTAGGGAACGTTGTCCAAGATTTGTAACGTATTGGAACTTGGTCAATATCGTTGATGACGAAGGAAAATGTAGTCTACGTCTTCTGTATCGCTGTAGAGCGGTAAGGAAAATAATGCTAACACACTTCAGGTTGTGCGATCAGCCATGCGAGCGGTTGAGGATGCCCTGCCGACAGCTGGCCGGCATCCTTAATATTTTGTTAGCTCGTTGCTAAACGGCGATTTTATTGTTGCAGATATCCGGGACATGGCTACTGATCACGTCAACGGTAACGGGACAGAGGAACCAATGGACACGACGGCAGCAGTTTCGCGCTCGGAGCACTTCCAGGCCTTACTGGAAGCCGACTTGCCTCAGAAAGTGGCAGAGAAGCTCGATGAGCTCTACATTGCAGGTGACCACACACACAAATTGTGTCTGTCAGCAGAAATGTAGCAAGATCTTAAAGTAGAAATAACGTCAAACTATTTACCCCCCGCCCCCCCCCAAAAAAAACCCCCAAAACAAATCAATCAAAACAACAAAAATGATATGATGGATAAAATAGGCAAATTAATGTGAAATAAAAGGTGGCTTTTGAACCAACCTTCAGGTGCTGGGCTGGTCTGTCGCCGGGGGCCGACACAATGGAACGCTGCCTCACCTGCAGTGTGTGTTGCACCCGAGGCGGCTCCTCTCTCTCTCTCGCTCTCATGTGGTTGCACTGTGGTTGAGAGGAAAGAAATGTCATCCGTGTTGTATGCTGCACACAGAACATATTTGACAATAAAGCTGACTTGACTCTTGGAATAACCAAAAGGCCAGAAACGGGCCCACCTCAAAGCCATCAAATTGCACCTTTCCCCTGAAATGTCATTCTGTGGCAATGCTGACTTGAGTGCGGTTGGATGGAAAACATGCAGGACTTTGGCTTTCAAAGACCGCAGTTTTGACAGCCTGTGCCCCAAAGACCCGATTGGCTAGGAGAGCAGTGCGGGCAGGACAACCGGTCACAAATTAAATCTCATCAAATTGCTTTTGCTGAGGAGGATTTTCAAAGACTTTGAAGTGGTCAGTCTGCCCCCACCCGTCCCCCATTTGGTAAACGGCGTGCACTTAGCATCGAGAAAAGCTTAAGACGGATCCCGAAGGACGCGGGGAGCCAATTCAGTGATTTCACAATTGTTGTCACGTGCCCCTGCCAAGTCGGTCAGATGTCGCCGCTGTCCTCCTTCAGGTCTGGTAGCGCACAGCGACCTGGACGAAAGAGCAATCGAGGCTCTGAAGGAGTTCAACGAGGAGGGAGCCCTGCAGGTCCTGCTCCAGTTTAAAGAAAGCGACCTGTCCCACGTTCAGGTATGTCTTTGAAGGGGGACGATTTGGACGTGGGCCGGCGCCTCCAAATGAGCCCTTTTTGTGTCCAGAACAAAAGTGCCTATCTGTGCGGAGTGATGAAGACGTACAGGCAGCGCGAGAAACAAGGGGCCAAAGTCACGGATGCTACCAAAGGACCCGATGAGGCCAAAATCAAAGAGCTCCTGGACAGAACCAACTACACCCTCGATGTGACCACGGGCCAGCGCAAGTATGGCGGGCCCCCGCCCGAGTCTGTGTACGCGGGGGCTCAACCCACAGTGGGAACAGAGGTACACCGTGCAGTCCGTGTATGGCGGTGTGACCGGGAACGCCGCAGTCTTCAGCGGTGGCTGCGTGCCTTGTTGTTCTAGATATTTGTGGGCAAGATCCCCCGGGACCTGTTTGAAGATGAACTGGTTCCTCGCTTTGAGAAGGCGGGGCCTATTTGGGACCTTCGGCTGATGATGGACCCTCTGAGCGGCCTGAACAGAGGCTACGCCTTTGTCACCTTCTGCACTAAGGAGGCGGCACAGGAGGCCGTCAAGCTGGTGAGTGGGCCACGGTCAGCCTGCTGTTGTTGGTGGGCCGCGGCTTGTGCTGAAAGATGTGGCTACAAATGTCAGGATCAGCTGAACTTTCTTGACAAATTGCTCGCTTGCTCTTTCCACATCTTCCGCAGTGCAACAATTGCGAGATCCGACCGGGCAAGCACATCGGCGTGTGCATATCGGTGGCCAACAACCGTCTGTTTGTGGGCTCCATCCCCAAAAGCAAAACCAAGGAGCAGATAGAGGAAGAGTTTGCCAAGGTCACAGGTCAGTCGTCCGTCACGCGGCGCTCCGCGTCTCGTTCTCCCAATCACACGGCCGTCTCGTCGCCGCTCGTCTAGAGGGCCTCAGCGACGTCATCCTGTACCATCAGCCTGACGACAAAAAGAAGAACCGAGGTTTCTGCTTCTTGGAGTACGAAGACCACAAAACCGCCGCTCAGGCACGGCGCCGCCTGATGAGCGGAAAGGTGAAGGTTTGGAACAACGTGGTGACGGTGGAGTGGGCCGACCCCATCGAGGACCCAGACCCTGAGGTCATGGCTAAGGTAACGTCCTCGACGGTCCGTCCGCGCCTTGACACTCTTGGAACCTTGCGGCGTAACGGCGGCCGTCTGGTTGCAGGTGAAAGTGTTGTTTGTGCGCAATCTGGCCAATAGCGTCACCGAAGAGATCCTCGAGACGAGCTTCAGCCAGTTTGGAAAAGTGGATCGCGTGAAAAAGCTGAAAGACTATGCATTTGTTCACTTTGAAGAGCGCGACGGCGCCGTCAAGGTACGCCTGTGGGGCCGACGCGCGCGTCTGCAAATGCAACGCATGTTTGGTACACACGGCTGCTGTGTGCAGGCGCTGGCCGAGATGAACGGCAAGGAGCTGGAAGGAGAGCCTGTAGAAATCGTCTTTGCCAAGCCACCGGATCAGAAAAGGAAAGAACGCAAAGCTCAGCGGCAAGCAGCCAAGACGCAAATGTAAGCCCCTGCTCGCAGGCTGCCGCAACTATTCCAGCCCGGCGCTGTCCCTCGGCACAACCCGTTTGACCAAACGGCTTGACTTTTGGGACCGGACTTGAGATGCGACCTAAACGTCTTGCCGTGGCTTGGTTTTTTTATGGAGCTCGTCTGTCCTCAGGTATGACGACTACTACTACTACTCCACCCCACAACACATGCCGCCTCCCGGCAGAGGGCGGGCCCGGGGCGGCAGACGAGGCGTCGGCAGCTACGCGTACACGCCCGACTACTACGGCTACGAGGATTACTACGACTACTACGGCTACGACTACCACAACTACCGCGGCGGCTACGATGACCCCTTCTATGGCTACGACGAGTTTCAGGTGCCCGCCCGGAGCCGCGGCGGCAGCAGCAGGGGCGCCAGGGGCGGCGCCTCCCCGGGCCGAGGGCGCGGCGGCGAAGCCGGCCCACCCCGAGGCCGAGGCGGCTTCTCTCAGCGCGGCGGCGGCGGGCTGGGACCCGGACCGGTGCGCGGAGGGCGCGGCGCCAGAGGCTCCGTGCAGCCGCGAGGGCGAGGAGGGGTACGTGGTGCGCGGGGTGTCCGCGGTGCAAATGTAGGAGGAGCGAAGCGCAAAGCCGACGGGTACAACCAACCTGATTCCAAGCGGCGCCAGACCAATAATCACAACTGGGGCTCCCAGCCCATCGCTCAGCAACCGCTCCAAGGCGGTGACCACTCGAGCTATTCCGGCTACAAATCTGACAACCAGGAATTTTATCAGGATTCTTTCGGGCAGCAGTGGAAGTAGACCGGCGCTAGGCTTTTTCTTCGGCTTTCTTCTCATCCTTAGAGACTTGATCCCATTGGCTCCAAATTGGTGACATCTGGCAAGAGATCATTTTGTACATATTTTAATATTCCACAGTAGTCACACTCGGTGTTGCTTTTTTTTCCCCCCCCCCCTTATTTTGAATGCTTCCTTTTAGCTGTTCATTTAGCATCTAGCATTTGTTTTTATCCCCTCTGCTTGCCATGTTTTATTGAAAGTGAAATTACTATTTGTACTGTCACGAAGTAATGCGTGTCTTGTTGGAGAAAAAAAAAAAGGAAAAAAAAAAAGGTCCGCCGTCGCGGTCCTAACTTTTGGCTTGTATTTTTTGCTGTTTGTCTGCTTTAATAAACGTGCACACACACGTGCACAAAACCCAACCACTGTGTTGCCAATTCCTCCAATTGAACCAAATTCTCTGTTCAAATTGCCCGCCGGCCGGCCGTCAAAGGTTTGCCAGTGGCATCACCTTGCATGCAGTCCAACCAAATCACCCTCAGGTGCTCATCGTCATGTCTCGTCCAATCCGATGCAGCCGCCGCTCCAATGCCAACTTAAATGTTGCATGCGTGACGTGTTTGTCTGCTTGAGCTGCGGTGGCCAAGCTGGTGTGTGTGTGTGTGTGTCAGTGAGACGCCGTGCCCTTTCCTTGTCTAATTGCATCCTTTTGTCACGACTAGCAGGGGGAAGGCGTCTGGGCCGATCCCGATGCGTCGCCGTGACGACAGCGCCGCCGCTGGATGCTGCGGTAAGGTCACACGACTCATTGCTCCAATGCTGAGACTACTTGATTGTTCCTACCTGTGACGTGACTGTCTGCGGAGGATGAAGCTACCTCACGCGCTCTCCAGCTCATTTGTTCTTCGGACCTCGAGCGCGTTCCGTCACAGCCTTGCCGGCTGAAGAAGTGCCGGTGAATGTGATGGACAAGTGGAGGTTGACGTGTCGTTTGCAGGCTCTGCGCCCGCCCGCTCACTCGCTCTCAGGATGACATGACGACACGCTTTCACGTATGATGAGGCATCGCTTCAAGATTTGTTTTGACTGCCTGTCCACCTTTTTGAGCTATTGGTCAAAAATCTGCGGCCTTCATGTCTATTTAGTGACATGCTGAGAATTCTATAAGATAACGGGCAAATTGCTTTGGATTCATTTATGAAGCTTTTTTCTTTTTTTTTTTTTTTAATGCAAAAAGAAAGGACTTTTTTGCAAATGAAATGTTTTGTATTGTACAATAATTTCTACCTATTTTACTAATAAACAAGTGGGGGAGGGGGGATATTTTTCATTTATGTATTTATTTTGCAAATTAGAAGTAAAAACATGGTTCCAAGTCAAGATTTGGACATCTTTGAGATCAACTGAAAAAGTGACGTACCTTGTCGTTGAACTTGAGAGGAAGTGACGTTCGTGGCCGTGTCCGTATTTGTCAGATCCCCTTCTGGATTCTGCGTGGAAATGATCGAAAAAAACAGATTAACTCTCCAAAAGCGACACTTGTCAACACGACGTTAGCTTAATCCCGTTTGTGGTGAGTGCTAATCTTGGAACAACATGGTTCCACGTGAAGCGGCTCAATTAGCAACCCAACTGCAAATAGAATTCCGTCTGTCTTGAAGACGCTTCATGACAAACTAGGAACGCCGCTTTCCTAAACTGAGGCCCTAGCGATGAGAATTGCTTTTGTTTTAGTGACGAAACAAGACGCTACTTCAAATCACTGTAAGTGTCCTTCGCCGATGCTCACCGTATCTTGTCTTCAAGTGTTTCTGACGTCGTTTTCAAGCAACATTTGCTGCAAGTGCGCATTCTCATTTGGCCTCGCGCGCTTGTGAGTTTGTACTGTTTTAGTTTGTCGTTGTAGGGGCGCCGGGATGACTGTTGTGTCGGCTTTTTTGCGAGCTCTGCGGCTGGACGCGTTCTTCGCCTGGGCTCGTCAGTATCCGCTCGCCTACTGCCTGCTCGCCGCCATATTGGCCGCCACAGTCCTGCTCCACAGGTTAGCGTCATACGTCATCGGGGCGGAGCGAACGTAGAAATACAGTCTGGCCTTGAGAAGCGCAGCTGAAGGAGGACCGGGCGACTCCAAAACAGAGTATCGTGATATCACGTGACTAGCTGCAAAACGGGGTTTATTTATCATTTTATCTCTGCTTTTATTTATTTTATTTGTTCATTGTTTGCTCTGTTTACTGCTGTTTGTAAAGTGTCCTTGAGTGTTGTGAAAGGTGCTT
>CAAKHF010024716.1:0-11604 GCA_901007745.1 Hippocampus kuda
TTCCGATGAGTTCAAGAGTTTGATGTCAGTGCCATCGCCGGGAGCCCTGCAGCTAAAGAAGCACCTAACACAGGGACGCACATCGGGTACACAACCCCAGACCAATTGCGTCCGAACTCGTGTGCTCAACCCACTGAGTTTTTTTTTTTTGGTCTTCCCCGTCAGTCTCCACAGACCCACAAGCCGCTCCTTTTCAGTCCGTCTCCGCTTCAGACCTTCTAAAGCAGCAGAAACAGAAGCAGAGGGAGTTCCTGCTCAACCGCCAACGTAGGGTGGTGGGATCCCAGGCGGCTGAGGTGCCGAAATCAACCACGCCCTCTTTACCGGCGTCCCCTAAAGTGGCTGTCGGCGTCCCGAAGACCGGCCAAAGTCCCGCCACGCCGCAAACCCCGACACTGGGCCGAGGCTTCTCAAAGGGCGAGGACGTCCTCTTCTTCGACGCCAGTCCGCTTCCCGCGCCGGCCGCCGCCGCCGCTCAGAGCCTCTCGTCCGCCAAGCTGGCGGCTCTGAAAAAGCTGAGAGCGAAGGGGATGGCGTTGGAGAAGGAAGACCCCAACGCTGTCAAGAGGAAGAGGACGAGCGACGGCGAGATCAGCGCCCGTGTGGAAAAGAGTCTCACCTCTCCTGACGGTACTCACACTCCAACACCTGTTTCACTTGGAGTGACATTCAAAAATATACATAAGAACAACAGGGCGGCCCGGCGGTCCAGTGGTCAGCGCGTCGACCTCACAGTGCAGAGGTACCGGGTTCAATTCCAGCTCCGGCCTCCCTGTGTGGAGTTTGCATGTTCTCCCCGGGCCTGCGTGGGTTTTCTCCGGGTATTCCGGTTTCCTCCCACATTCCAAAAACATCCATGGCAGGCTGATTGAACACTCTAAATTGTCCTGAGGTGCGAGTGTGAGCGCGAATGGTTGTTCGACTCTGTGTGCCCTGCGATTGGCTGGCGACCGGTTCAGGGTGTCCCCCGCCTACTGCCCAAAGACGACTGGGATAGGCTCCAGCACCTATCGCGACCCTTGTGAGGATAAAGTGGATCGGAAAATGGATAAAAACAACAACAATAATCTTGTTTAAATTTACATGTAATTGCTTTTCAGCATCATTTGTTTAAAAAAAAAATCTTCAAGTGAAAAATGGTGTGCATCTGTCATTTAGACAGAAGAGTAAACCCGTTTTAATTTTGACTGACATTTTAAAATATATATTTTTTAAAAAATTAAAATTACTCCCAAAAATATCAAATTTCCCAGACTCCATTAATGTAATTGAATGGAACACTTGATTTAATTTTAATTACATTAAAAAATAAATAAATCAATAAAACGATTGAATTAAAAAAAAAAAATCCAAGCTAAAAACATTTGCGCCGCACTTTCAGCGCATTGAGACTGATTCAAAATGCACTTTAATTTATTCAGACAAACCTTTTTTCAGTATTCCGTAGCGCCTCGCTCTCTTGCTCGCGCGGTTCTCCAAATAAGCGGCAAAATACGCTCGCTTTGATCTGTTCGTTTGTCAGTCACGGGGGGTTAAAGTTTACCGTGAATCTGGCACATAAAAGGATATTGAACAAAACCTGTCATTTCGACTAAGCTAACTGCTAACATGAAACAGTGTCGTGAGGCTAACGGGCAGACGCGGCGTGAATCAGAAATATTCAAGCAACTGATATTTCAGCAAACGCGGAGCAGCAACGCATACAAACAGCATCCAATAATATTTCTAGCCACATATTCTCTCTGCTCTGTGGGAACGACTAGTCCTGGAGTTTAATTGGGGACCGTCTCTGCCTCTTCATGACACTTCCAGCAGACCTCGGGGGGCCCGGCTGGCATCTTGCCGCATAAACGTTGTATTCAACTTGCTTGCTTTTTCCGTGCAGCTGAGCGCAGGGGTGCCGACGTGGAGCCGGCCGAGAAGAAGAAGCGAGATGAACTCCGCTATATTCAGTCGGAGGAGTTTCAAAAGATCCTCTCCGCCACATCTCTGCACGGAGCCGTCCTGCAGGCGGTACGATGCCGCTGAAGACGCCCGCGTGGCCGCACGGAAGTTTGACGTGTCATACTGAAGCGCATTCATTCATTTTTTTTTTTCCCCGCCCCACGTTTCTCAACCGATTGGAAACTATTCTGAGAATTTTTCACATGGCAAAAAAAAAAAAAAAAAAGTCAAGTGAATGAGGCATTAAAAAAAAAAATCGTTTTCATTTTTCGCATTCCAACTTCAAAGTCGTCATCCCGCAACCGTATTCAAGCATTCCAAACACCCGCATTTTTCCCCTTTTTTCACATTTTCCACGAAAACCATTCTCGAATGAATGCAGACATTTGACGTAAATATAATCGACCGTCCACGTTTTCTTTGTCGACTTTAAACTTTAAACCACTGGTGTCAAACTCAAGGCCCTGGGGGCCGGATCTGGCCCGCCACATCATTCGATGTGGCCCGCGAAAGCAAATCATGTGTGCCAATTTCCATGATCCTTGTTAAAAAAAATCTGAACCGAAAAGTCAAACTATCATGTGGAATAAATAATGTTTCCGTTAGTTGCACTGTCGTCACGTAACCCCAAAAGTGGCCCGCGACAAAAATGACTTTACACACCTGCTTTCAACGACTCATCTTATTTAACCCTTACACGCACCCTTTCACCTGATCACATGACAAGCCGTCCACCGCAGCGGCCGCTGTCCCTGAAAGGGTTCAAGACGCTGATATTGGGCTATTCCAACATTTCCAAAATTAATTTTACATGTTTATCGAGCTATTCCAAATTCAAACTGCTCACCCCGAAAGGATGCAAACTTTTCGCAAAGACCAAAACTTTTTCCATTTGACCTAACACATTCTCAAATGAAGACATATCTATTTTTTTCTTCATATTGACCTCATTCTTCCACGCATCTTGAACGAATTCAGCCCTGTCCCGACTTCAAGTCTCACCTCCTGCATTTTGAAATTTCAAATAACTCCGCGGCACTTCAGTTTGCCCGCCAGCTCTTCGAACCTGCGCAAATAGTTTCCTCCGTTTTGTTTGGTGTCTCATCTAACTTCAATATGTTGTTTTTTTTTTTCTTTTGACCCCTCCCAGGCCGAGTATCAGCTGCAGGAGCAATACTTTGACCCGCTGGTGAAGAAGGAGCAGATGGAGGAGAAAATGAAGGGCATCCGAGAGATGAAGTGTCGTGCCGTTTCCTGTCAAAAGGTCATTCCCGTGACCTCTTACATCGGATCAGAACAACTCGGAGCTGCGCTTTACCAGTTCCTGTCGCCTTTTGCCTTTTAGTGTAACTATACCTACTTTAAACCGGCGGATCGCTGCGTGGGTGAGAATCACCCGCTGCGCTGGCACGACGCCGTCAAACGTTTCTTCAAGTGTCCGTGCGGGCAGAGAGCCATCGCCCTCGACAGGCTGCCGCACAAGCATTGCAGGTAAGGGCGCCGCGGCTCGTCGTTTCTTTTTACGACGCGAACAAAATGGCTGCCGACGAATGAACGGCTGCATCTAGCCACTTTTTTTTCAAGAAAATAACCCGTTTTTTAAATTTTGAACACGACCGCGGAAGGCTATCATGGCAACTGTGACGTTTTTAACCACAGGTATGTGCGGTGTTAAACAGGGGAAAAAAAGCATTTGGGTCGGGGGGGGTGAAATGTTTGAAATATTAATTGTCATTTTTTTTTTCCACTTGCGAAGGAGAGTATTTTTTGTGTGTGTGTTGAGGTTTTATTTTAACTCATTCAGTACCAGCCAATTTTGGACCAAGCCTGAAAAGACGTTTAAAAACGTCTTTGGGAGTGAATGAGTCATATATATATTTTTTTTACATTTTGTGCATGCAAATACTTCGTTTGCTTTTTCTACTTTCTTCCCCCCAATTTTGCTGCTGTAGATTGCAAATTTCTCCATTGTGAGACAATTTTTTCTTATTCTTATATTGTGTTTTAGGAAGGGTGGGGACAAACCGCTCTCCTGTATTCAGATTTTAACTTCTTATTTCTTTTACTTTTTCAGCAACTGTGGTCTCTTTAAATGGCAGCGCGATGGAATGCTGAAGGTAAAAGTTCTTCCCGGTTCATTGAAACGCTTCGTTATCGTAAAGTCCTTTTAGACGCTTTCCATTTTCTTGCGTTTGCATTTTGACGAGATGAAAACTGCTTTTTCTTGTCTCTGGCAGGAGAAAACGGGACCAAAGATCGGCGGGGAGCTTCTGAAGCCGCGAGGGGAAGAGCACGCAAAGTTCCTCAACAGCTAAAAGTAGAACCGAGTTTACTCCTATTATGATTTTTTTTTAATTTTAAGAATTTTAATGCTGTTTTAGTAACTGATCATGGAGACCAACATGACATTTGGAGGAAATTAAAGTGATGATTGACAGATTTCGGGACACATCGGCGCTTCCGTCCATCTCGCGTGCATTTTGACCGGAGACGAAGATTCTTTCACTTTCACAGAAAGGCACAAGCAAATATTTGACGATAACTTTTGTGACAGTAGAGAGCAAGAATTCAGCAGCGGGCTCGAGAGAGCTGAGAGAGCGAGTTAATCACTTTTCCCTCTACAAGCACATGAAATGTGATTCTCGTCTTCTTTGTGAAGACAAACAAAAAAAATCTTTAATCTTCTCCAGGTGTTGGGGCTCACGCCAGCCTCAAAGTCTCAGGTGGTACTTTTTTTTTTTTAATAGGACAACATCAGCTTCAAGCAATTTTACAGCGTGCTTTTTGGCATTTGTGCGTCTTGACTTTTCCGATCTGGAAATTATTTCAGCCTGATGACTTGCGCAGCCTTCGCCTCCTCTTCTTCGCTTTTATTCCGTCCTATCCTGCCTTCCATTTTGAACGCTCCAAATTCCTTTTACGGCGTGTGGCAAATACATCAGCGCCGCATAACTATCCAGGAAACTCATCTTGGTCACGCCGCCAGTACATCAAAAGTCAATTGAAGCCGCTTTCTCTCTCAGGAAAATCGAGTGCATTGCGAAAGGAGTTGTTACAAATGCCTCCGGCTAACAATTATGGCAACCTTTTATTAAGCTTGTTCGTGCATGGGAAAAAGCAGTTAAAACGTGCATGCGTTACGTAGTCTTTCCTTTATTTTTTGGGATGTTTACAATGTAAAAAAAAAAAAAAAAAAAGATACAGAAAGCAGAAAACTGGCTATGGATTTGTTTTTTAAACTTTAAGCTATATTAACCCTTCCGTGCACTTTGTAACCTGATGACATCACAAGCCCATCCACTGTAGTGACCGCGGTACCTAAAAGGGTTCAAACACACGCTTCACTTTGGCTTTGAGCGCATTTTAGTGGAACCAGTGATATCGAGGGTAGCGGCCGTCATAGTTGTACTCTCGGACTTGCTCTTGTTTCTCCCTCGTTCTTTCCCGTTGCTCTGTTGCATTTCAAAGGGAGGGGAAACGTTCAAATTAGTCCAACCCGGCGGCGACTAATGCAAAAAAAAAAAAAAAAATCAAGTTGTGCTCATATACACCGTATGATATCAAAAAAAGGAAAACGATTGAAAAATATAGTGTGATATTCCTCGGTTTTCGACCATAATCCGTTCGAAAAACGTTTTGTTCGAAATCCGAAACTATTTTATTAGCCCGTGATTCGGCGTTAATGCGCTATGCAGAAATAACATAAAAACAGTCAAGATTTGCGTAAATCACACCAAACGCGTCTGCTCACAATGAACGTTACACGAAGAAGCGTCAATTCGTCGTGTAAGGAAGCCGAAAGGAGTCAAGTGGCGTATTCGGGTTTGCTCAATTTAGTCGAAAACCGGTTTTCGGTCGTAGTCCGATGCGTAAAAATCTCGAATATTCTGGTCGAAAACCGATTTGGTCGAGAACAGAGACGTTCGAAAACCGAGGTTTGACGTTACTGTACATGCTAAAGGCTAAGTAAGCTAACTGAGGTAATTTGCAAATTAACGGGATTAATTTTTTCCGAGGTCCTCTTCTTGTCATTTTTGTTTTTTGTTTTGAACTCATTCACTCCCAAAGACGTTTTTAAACGTCTTTTCAGACTTGGTCCGGAATTGGCTGGAACTGAATGAGTTAACAATCACAGGCAATAAATTCCTCAGCATAACAAGACACAATATCAATTATTACGTCAACTTTTTGGTCTTGTATGTTCCAAACTTGACTCCCAATCTGAGACCTCGATGGCGATCTCTCGCATTTCTGTAACGTGTAGGCGTTTACCGGTCCGATCCTCTTCGGCGTAGTTCTCGTACTCGTTGCGTTGCTCCTCGTTGTGCTCCCTGCGGCGCTCCGAGTTGGCCCGATGCATCCGCTGCTCGGCTGTGAAAAACACACGGCGACCGATATGATATGTCACCCGCTCCGCACGATCCCGTGAATCCTTCTGCGGGCTCATGATGAATATTCAAGAGGCTTCTATTGTCTGACACAATACTTGATTGACTTAGCAGCCATCCCTGATATTCCTCATATTTAACTTTCCCCGTTTGTAGTCGTTGTCCTCGGTGTAACGACTCACCCAGCTGCTCGTAGTATCTGACAGAGCGGCGACTGCGGCGTTTGAAAAAAGTAGCAGCGTCTGTCTCGGGCATGAAGACGGGTCGCGCGGCCTCTGCAGGGGTCAGAGTTCAGCACGTAAAAAGGTTCGCCACAGTTCAGGGGGAAATCATCATTTGATCTATTTCGCGAGTGTCACCTTTGACGTCTGCTGGTTTCGGGTTGTTGGTACTTTCCCCGACACTGGAAACTAAGAAAATAATATTTACTTGCTACACGTGGTATATTTTTGTTCCTCTATCTGTGACGACGACATATAGTGACAGGAAGAACAATGAAATGTTTTCCAGTTTAAAATATGCGCCTTGGCGTTCTAAAAGTTGGCAAACTGCACATTGGTGCTGTGCGTGTATTTTTTTTTTGGGGGGGGGGGGAGTCAAAACAGGCTGCTTTATGTAATCAGGTCATATCTTGACTCGTGGTGTAGCAGCATGTGGCTCAAGGATGCAAGCCTTAGATGATAAAAGAATAAATTGGCCTTTTTGGATTTGTCATCAATTCTTATCAATATATCCATCAAGCCGGAAATGCATCTTGGAAGGTAAGAAATGATTTTTTTTCCCCTCCCAAATATTTAGTCAGCTGCTCTGATCCCTCAACTGACTGATTTCCCCCCCCCCAAATCAAAAAAAAAAGACAACCCACTTACAGGAGGATACTCACAAGCGAGGACGAGGAGGACAGTGAGGCAAGGCAGAGCGAAGACCGGACTCGGCGACATCTTGGAGAGCAGAAACTGACTGTGGACAGAACTTCCCGGCACTCGCTTAAGTGATGGCCGATGAGCGGAGAAAAGTAAGAAGGGCGGGCGAGGGGAGGGAGGCTGAGAGTGGGAGGGGCAAAAGTGAGGGAGGAGGAACTGGAAATGTCTAAAATGAAAAAACTGGGCTGCAATTTTAGCTGTACTCTAATACTTTAGCACCTTTGTTGAAATTTGCCGAGTTTCCTGATACTTTGTGACGTACATGTGGGACCTATCGGGATCTGTGAATTTTGCCCCGCCCGATTATTGTTTCCGGCGCGAGCGGCGTTGAAATGAAACAATGCAGACGGCGACGATTCAAGTATGGTTTATTATTAGAATATGAAAATGATTCATTGTAAAAAAACAAAACAGCGAGGATACATTCATCACATGAAAGGTAAATCAAATTGTTAGGCCGTTTCGGCACAAGGATTCCGATCTCGTTTTATATTTTTCCACTTGCACGTTTTTTCCCCCCCAGAAGCAACATGCCAAAGGCCATCTTTTTCGAACCAGTCAGTCTTTGTCAGGCTTAACCGCAAAAATTATAGACCGTATTTTTCGCACTACGGCACACCTAAAAGCATTCAATTTTCTCAAAAGCCGACAGCAATTTATAATACCTTATATATGGATCAATATTCAGATTTCGTGCACGTCGTATTTTAAATGTTCCGCAAAGCGCTTTGTTACAGCTGCAGCGGTTGTGAAAGCTCTATATAAATAAAACTGTATTGTATTGTATTCCCTTTTGTGTAGCTCCATCTAGTGGATGGATAACGAAACTGCAGCTGCTAAGATGGCTTCTCTTCTATGCGCCTTATAATACGGTGCACCCTATACATGAAAACCGTTTTAAAGGAGGCCAAGGGGTGCGCCTTATACTCCGAAGCGTCTTATCGTGCGGAAAATACGGAAACTGTTTTTACGAGCTGTAAAAGGCAGCAAAAAGAAACAAACCAAAGTGTGTCGGTACATCTCTGCGCTACGGCGAGGCTAATTTCACACTACGCCCTGAAATTATAAGGATGTCTAAATTATCTCAAGGAAAATAAAAGACTTTTGATCTTCAACCATTAACCCTTTCTGGGACAGCGGTTGCTACAGAGGACAGCCGATCATGTTATCAGGTTACCATTATTGGTGCATGGAAGGGTTAAAGTGAAGTGAAGACATCCGATTGCTTCTGAAAACCCTCACAATTTTCCCCAGTCGTCTTTCGTCTTAAAGGATGCGTTTCTCTCCCTTCACCAGGCGCCCTCGGAAGGCCCACGTGTCCTGTGGGGGGAGTTGACAAATTACAACCTTTTTTCCAAATGTCGTAATAGCCAGTATCATATTGACACACAATTTTCTCGCAAGTAGCTTCAGTTCAGCTTATGCTTTCGAGGAGTTTCACTGAAATGCTGAAATGACCTGGAAGGTGATACCGACGGCCTCGGGGAGCATCTTGGAGGCGATCTCCTTCACCTCGTTCTCGATATTTTCCTGCGTGGTTCCCTTCACGTCGATGTAATTGCAGTCGGAACTGGCGTAGTGGCAGGAAATAGCCTAAAAAAAACAAAACAGGACCGCAATAAGAGCACAGGTATCAAACTCACAGCCTGTGGGTTGTTCGGACTTGCAATGCGGGTAGCGTCGTACCTTACGGAACCCTTGCGTCTTATTCATTCCGGAACCGTGAATCAGCAACGGGTGGAAAAAAACCGTGTCCCCCTTTTCCATCTCCAGGTGCACCCTGGGCTGTTGTGGGTCGTAGTCGCGCACCCCGTGGTACATCTTGTTCACGCCGCCCTAAGCATCGGGTGTGAAAATTCACATTGGGGATTCATTTCAAGCCGGCGTAAATCCGGGTGTGGGTTTCATCATCATCCTTGTTTGTTTGTTTTTTTTGTTTGTTTGTTTCCCATCTCTCCTTACCTCCCACTCTGGGTAGTCGTGCTCCTTGAGCGTTCCCGTGTGTGTTCCCGGCAGGACCACCAGGCACCCGTTCTGCCTATTCACCCGCTCTAAAGCCGTCCAGGCGCAGACGATGCGGTCAGCCGGGCGGAACGGGAAGTAATGCAGATCCTGGTGCATCGGGTGGCGGGATGTTTTTTTGCCTGCAAAAACAGAACCCCCCCCCCACCCCCGGATGAGCGTTTTTAACACCGCGTTGTGGTTGTAAAATTTCGAAGCGTCCTGATACCCGCATCGGGAGGCTTGTTGATGAGCATGGTGTGCATGGCCATGATGTTCGGTCCGGTGAAGCACTCCACATACTTTAGGATCTGACAAGGCAGAAAGTCAACTTTCAGTTCTTGGTTATTGTTCAGTGTGAAAGTTTAAAAATACATTTCGGACCTGCGGTAAGGCGCAGTAGCGGAAAAGTTCGGGATCATCCTGGAAGTCTTGGATTTTCGTGATGGCTTTCTGATCGGGAACAAACTCCGACTTGGCGATGGTGATGTCTCTCATGATGATCAGACCGGGAATGCGGACTTCCCGCTTGCAAATGCGCTCAAACTCCTTCCTGTAGACATTTCCGAAACGCGCGGGTGACTTAACTACGTTTTGTGTGTCATATCCATTGCGGACGCGTTTGGAGTTTCAATCCGTCACCTGAACAAGTCGATGGCCTCGTCTGCCACAAGATTTCTGACGTGGAGGAATCCATTTTGCTCATAGAAGAGCCGCTCTTCTGGCTTCAGCAGGTCATTATCAAGCGTGTATCTGGGGAAAAAAAAAAATCAGACAATGATAATAGTTTCAATCCGTTGTTGAGTAAAGTGTCCAAATAATGATAAGCCGTGTTTGTAATATTTTTCGTGAACTTTTTAGCTCCCTTAGAGGCTCATTATTGGACTGAATAATATGGACACAATTAAATTCTCTGAGCTGAAACTGGGTAGCTATTTGTCATGATTTATGTTTTCCATCAGTAAACTCAACTTGTCCAGGGTTTGCACTGTACGCAAGGAAAGGCGGGGTGGACGTTAATAATTATTTAAGCCATCACGTTTTAACTGTGCCAAAGGGGTCATAAACACTTATATGACGACACAAAATGGATTCCCGCTGTAATCGATTAGTCTGTCCTTACCTGAACTTATGGGGGTGAAGGGCGGAGGTTGGAGCCGACGTCCGTGTTGCCTAAAGGAACTCAAGTTTAGGATAATTAGCATAGTTTTTTTTCATGGTACATTACATAAGTGAAAACAGCTACTAAAATGTCCAGACAGTTAACTTTTTTTTTTCGTCAGTGCATCATGTAATGGAGAATCGTTCCGTACTTTTTTCCCATGATGCATTTGGACATAATCGCCGTTGCCGATGCACTTTGAGAGTCTCATGGCAAACTATATCAAGGGAACGCAGAACAACGATAAATTGCCGTTATGTACACACGTTGCCACCGCTTTTTGTCTCATATTTCAGTCGAGAATAACAACTTAAAACATAAACCCCGTACAAAACCATTCGGCGATTAGGTAAAGCGTCGAGTTTGCTGGTTATTAAGCTTGTAGTAAGTACGCGTATAAATATTACATTTTTCGGGAGCGTTTATGTTCAATTATGCCGGGAAAATACCGTTAACCGCAACCGTGAACCGGCCAAGTTGTCTCCGGTGGGACCCTGGCCGACGTCTGCCCAGTCCCCGGCTCGATGCACAGCTCCCTGGCTACATAAGATGATCCAGAAGAGCTAACGAATCAAAGAGGATACGACCACGGCGGGGGCCCGATCGAGATGTCCGGTCAACAATCTGAGCCTTTCCGCAGCCTGCGACATCGTTCACCCGGTTCGAAGCCGCTCTTTGTGCGTTACTTGGGGGACAATCACCAGCGATATGGATGTAGGTCAAAGAGCGAAACAACACTACACATCACGTTTGTCAGTGTGTGTGTGAGTGAGTGAATGAAATTACTCTTTATACATGAGCAACTGGAATCTCGCACAGTTAAATGCAGCAATATTATTTGCACCACCTCCCATTAACTCTTAATTCAACCGATTCTAATCATCCGCTTAACTGGACAGTGTTAACACATTTTTCCAGCAGAGGGCGCCATATCACCAAAAACCGAAGATGCTCACGTTCCTCATGAATTTGGTAAATTTGACGTGGTTCTTGGGGGTGTGCAGAGTTAAATACTGTATTGCACGCTGTGGGGGATCACCAGGTGTGTCACGTGGGGACTATCTCGTTTTACTCACCTGGAAATTGTGGAACAGTACTATGCATTCAATCCAAATCGTATATTTATATTGCATTCTATACTGTGTACAGTTCTTTTTCTGAAACATTTACTTGTGCATGCAACACT
>CAAKHF010024717.1:0-16487 GCA_901007745.1 Hippocampus kuda
ATCCCCACTGCTCTTTCTTTCCCACACCATCACTCCACACAGTCAGCACATTTTGCGGCACATACAAAGCAGCAAAGAACCCAACGCCTTTCCCATGGCCTCCTCCCGCCACGTTATCGACGTCTCCTTGATACGTCAAGGCTTGTCAATAAAGCTTGATTGAACGCCATCTTATCTCTTAACGCTGGTCCTCGTCCCTCGCCAGCCTGCCTCGTGTTTGGGATGTTGTCTCTCCGCCAAACCCAGATATGGATCTGCCGAGGTGTGAACCGTGCACGTTTCTGAAAGGGGAGATAAGTGGAAGGTCTGCATGCCTCTGAGTCATAGAGCCGGCGGGGACGTGAGGCGTTCCTCGTTTCTGCCATTGCTTTTAAGATTGTCACGTTGACCGAGGTGGCTTGTATCTGATGTGACAATCCTTCTCCAAACAACACTTCCATCCCCGAGGCTGCGAGACAACAAAAAAAAAAAGATGTGATAGATACATCAGTGCTGTGCAGAATTCTTTAGGTTGGTGATTCGAGCGATGCTATGACTATATAGAGCAGGGGTGTCAAACTCATTTTTGTCGCAGGCCGCATTTCTGTTATCGTTTCCTTTGGAAGGCCGTTATGACTGAGAGCATATAAAGAAGAACAGTTTATAAGATAAGATAAGATAAGATAATCCTTTATTTGTCCCACACTGGGGAAATTTATTCCACTATTGTTGAAGTTACTGTCATGAGGGGTTTCGTAACAAGAAAATGCTTACACTACAGTGTCTCTGTTATTTAGTACATCGAAGAATTTGACATTTTTGGAAGAGATTTTAGCAAGCATCATGTTTGATTGGCTTTTGCGGGCCACAGAAAACTATATGGTTGGCCAGATCTGGCCCCTGGGCCTTGAGTTTGACACCTGTGATATACAGGATACAATTACAACAGTGCCTGTTTGAGATCTTGGCAGAATTTATACAGCAGTTGGGCTGTTTAATGCCCCTCCCTGTTAAAGTTTACATGTTGTGTTGAAATAAAAACCACAGCATAATTTTGTTTTCATGGCTACTAGCTTAATGCTAATACATAATGGGAAACACCATAAAGGGGCTGACAGACAGCATTTATGTGGCCGTGTTAGAACACGAAGCAACTGATATTTGAACGCAAACAGTGCAGGAACAAGTACACGGATAATATTACAATACTCACAGGTAAATATTCTTTAATTTTTTGCGACTAATATACATGACTAATATTACCTTAGTCACTTCTGAAACTCTTCTTCGCTTGTGTCTGGACCGTATTATACTGCCCCACGGTGGCCAAGTTGCACACACCAGAATGAGCCCCCATTGATTTAGTCATGATGCACCAACTGTTGAATTCTTTATAATTCTTACTATGTTTTTATATAGTACAATATCATTGAATGCTATTTTCCTTTTTAACTCATACGGTACCAGCCAATTCTGGACCAAGTCTGAAAAGACGTTTAAAAACGTCTTTGGGAGTGAATGAGTTTTTAAAAACACATGACAAAAAGGTTTTTTTGTTTTTTTTTAGGGGCGGCTCAAATACATTTTAATGGAATTCTTAATCCTCAAGCCAATTTTTGGGGGAAAGTCACAGGTAAATTGAGGAGATGTTTTCATGATTACAGTGTGTCAAAATGACTGCCATGAAAAATGTTGCCAAAACATCAAAGCTAGTGGTGTTTTGTGAGCACTGTTAGCCCTTGTCAGCCTCTTCATTTTGTATCTCTGCTCTCACAGGAGCCGTGAAAGTCGTCCTCTCTGCCTCTCCCTCAAACCTTCAAGCAGCATCCCGCAAAAACAAACGAGGGAGCGAATCCAAGCGTCCTTGCCAATGTGTCTAAAAATACATAAGCGAAAAAACCTGGCGCCTGCGGTCCCTTCGAACCAGATCAAATGTTTTACAACCTAATTCTCCCTTTGTGTAACAATCTCTCGACATAGAATGAGACTAATTCTGAATAGAAGCCTCTTGTTTGCACCGAATGAGATAATGAGGATGATCGCTGTTACATAAGAATCCTACAACAATGGCACCGCCTCGCTGCCAGGTTGGATAGGCGGAATGATCACAGCCGCAACACTCTGTTTTTGTTCACGCTATCATTTCCTCATTCTTTACTAGTCAAGCCAGACGTCTCCTGTGGGAGTAAAATTACCAATGAAAAAAATTTGAAGTTTTTGTTCCATGCATAATGGCGTGTGTGTAAAATACACACAGACATTTTTAACATCTTAACCCAACCCTCACCCCCGCCCCCCACTAAAAAGTATATGTGACATCGTAAGCCACTGTAACATAAAGCAAATTGAACCTCAACATGGCACTTGATTATAGAAAAAGGAATTCAACAAACTACTTGAAATGTGATTTAGTTCAAATGTACTGAATCGAAACTACTATTACAGCGAATGAAAACTAACAATAGAACTACCGGTAAAACAAAAGTTGAAGAAACATTTTCATTAACAGAATAATGAAAATGATCACTAACTATTTTAGTTAGCTGGAAGAAGTCACAGTCAAGTGAGTTGAGGTATTTTGACTGCGCGTCGCCTCGAAGCTTCGGTCAATAAAAAGCGCCACCAGATGACCTCGCTCCTTCGCATCCGTGCCGCTTGCGTGCTTATGGCTACCATGCTTTAGTTACTTAACTGAGCCCGGAATGCGATGCTTGCTATCATGTGATCCCCCCCTTTTTTTTTTGTTTCAGATATGTAAAAATAAATAAATAAGTGGGCAAGTCGCTTGTAGTGTTCTGTGTGGGATACTTCTCAACAGGAACTCAAGCCACAAATCCATTTTAGAATTTGGCAACTTGGCAAACAAGGGAGGGAAAGCAAGCTTTATTTAAGATGCTCGAGGTGTGATGCGTCTAACTTTTGAAGCAGTGTTATGCAATGCACTTATTATACTTTTCAAGGGTCGAGGGTCTGCTATGTGGGAGCTGGTATCTTTTCCCTGTTGCTGCATTGGTTTTCTCTGGGTATTCCGACTTCCACATTCTAAAAACATCTAGTTTATGTTCATCAAAGGCTACATTTGTGTGATTGGCTGGCGACCAGTCCAAGGTGTAACCTTCCTTGCAGCTCCATTTTTTCTTCTAGGATCATTCTAGGATTATTTTTGAGAAAAACATCCAATGCTGAGCAGCCTGGACGTACGAATGAACACTAATTTGCAAAAGAGACCAAGCCTAATTTCTTAAGGATATATGTTGTCCAGTCGTTGTTTTCTACTTCTAAGGTTATCATCACGTCTCTTTGTCAAAAGACCAAAAACTACAAAATACAACTTGGATGTTGTAAACAGTAAAGAAGCAGTAAAATGACGGCTTCACAAATAACAGGCTCTCCTAATAACTTGAATGGATCTTAGAGTATGTTAAGCAGTGTGGCAGCTGCTCTCATCCCATCACGACACCATCAGTAATTTAGCTTGGGGTTATTCCGAATTGCCTGCACTCATTTCTACACCTCGCTGCCCTCAAAGTCATATTCAGCTCTATCCCTGCTATAATTGCTCGGAAATCTCCAGGTCTCTGAGAAATGATGTACAATTTTATCAAAAATGAATGCAGTAGTCCTGCAAGGGGGAAACGTAAAAGTGCCATTTTGGAGCGACCGTTTCTATCTTGTCTTCACCTCAGAATCCGTAGCTTTGCTTGCTAAATGGCAACATATCTAATGCACTTGGATTTGTCTGCAACACAATAAGAAGCCTCGAGGGGAACAAGTTAGTGTCACTCTTCCTATATGGCTCGGCGTGATGCTCTCTGCATCTTACGGAGGACAGATGCTCTGCCATTTTGTTGGAAATGGCCCAGAGGGAAAAAAAAAAAAGAGCTCATCTTGATCCAGGCCTCCCTCCCCCATTTTATCTCAGACATAACGGCGCTCATTTGAACGCCAATAGATTTTTTTTTTCTTCCCCCGTCATACCTCTCAAATTAATCTCCTGGGAAGTGGAAGTGGGCTTCCTCGTGTCTCGGCTCACTTAAAAAGCTCCAATTTATTCCTCAAGCAATCATCATTCGAGACACCAGTGAAATTCAAAGCAGACTCTGCATAATATTGCATATTTGGCTCCGTGATCCTATCAAGCCATTTCAACATGCTGCAAAAGTTCCCACTCTTTTTTTTTTTTGCTCATGACGTTACTGTCAAACGTTCGGGGTCTCCAATTGACGCTTATATACGGATTCATGAAAAGATTTTTTTTTTTTGATAGATGATCACAGAGGTGATGCTCGTCAAGTCCATTCTGACTAATCAATGATGCCACCAATATTTTGGTTGTTCGCTCAGGCCCCACCCACCAGCTTGCTCAACCAATGATATCAGCAAATGGGAATTGGAAATAAAACTAACACTAATTCATGTAACAGTTGCAAGGTTGCGACTCACAACTGTTCAGTCCGTTTTGTAAGTGACCGTGTTATCGAACTCATTTTTAATGAGATATTTCCCCACGCTTGAGGGCAACATTGTCAGTTTCTTGCAGCGACTGACCACCTGTTGATTTCAATGAGGTGGCCCTGTTGTTTGTGCCAGAAGATGTGATTGGCAATTTCTCGACTTCAAACTATAGCAGTGATTGCGACTAAGATCAAATTGAATTATTGCCAGAAAATGGCTTCATTTAAATTTGTCATTTTAACCCTTTCATGCACCCTGTAACCCGATAACTTGGTAAGCTGTCCACTGTAGTAACCGCTGACCCTGAAAGGGTTAAAGTGTTTTTTTTTACCTGATGTAAAAAAAAAAAGATAATGCAAAATTATGGGGATCTATTTTAATGCTATTGGAAAGACAAATCTGTAAAGTGGTTATATTTCTTTTTCAGGAAAAAAAAACATCACTAGAACTTACAGTAGTATGAGAATAAAGTGGTAAAGTTCGGAAATCTTGGAAAAAAATCTGATTTAAAAAAACAACAAAAAAGTGATGTCAAATAAAATTGCAATATCACGAGAATAGCAAAAGTTGCCAGAATAAAGTTGCATAAAAAAAATCTAGTGTTAGGAAAATAGCATGTTTTTTTTTTCAAGGAAAAAAAATTGAATAAGACTACATTAAAGCAATTTTATTTATTTGCCTGTTCTTCCAGAGGTTTGCCATATTGCCGGTGGACATAAAAAGAAACGCTTGTGACCCGAGTGCCGTTGCCAATTTAAAAAAGAAAAAAAACACTTTCTGTTGCAGAGTTTATTTATTATGCTGCAATTTCCCTTCTAAAGTTAATGGAGTGCACTTGGATGGAGGCCAGGCCTTTGAGTCATGCTAGAAGCTATTGCTAATTTAGCATCGCGTCATTATTTACATCCACTGTGAGAGCATTGGCTAGAAAAATGTAAAGCACTGAAATGTTTTAGAGACAATGCAGCACGAAACAGGGCGAAACAATGCAAAAGCTGCGTCATCTGAATACAGACGGGTACGCTGTCCTATTTTTTGTTGTTGTTGTTGTTGTTTGATCAACAAAAGGACATTTTGTTGTCACTTGCAGCACGTGTGGGCTGTAATGCCACGTTTGTTATCAGATGCTCTCGTTCGCTCACCAGCCTGGCTTTTCAGCTCTTGGCGGCGATCGGGGCTGTCACAGCAAGCGTGTCGAGTCCTGCCGGACACGTCACAAGTGTTCTGATGGCCGTGCCAATACACGCCCACTCGGACCATCTGTGGACGGGCCTTTTTCTCCTCCTTCTCTCCCCCCTCACTACTTCCCTTCCCTCTTGATTTCTACAGACTAATAATGTGGACATCTAAGCAGCCTGGTGGATGTTTTTTTTTTTCCTTGCATATTTCCACTATTCATGTGCGTCACAGCTAGAGGAACAAGTGTTTGTGTTGCGTGTGTGTCTAACATAGTGATTCTCAAAGGCTGTTTCTAGTACTACGATTGGTATTCGGGCTCACTCTGGTGGTACATGAAAGAATGGCTATCCAAGTGCAGTTCAGTTGTATTGAACTTTTTTTGTCCAATTTTCCTATATTTAGGTGCAGTGGTAACGCTCAAAATGATGTTAACAATGACTTGCAATTGCATGATATTCATAAACACTTAGATCTACTATGCTACTGTACTTTAATGATGGTCATTATAGTGGGATTTAGTGTGCTCGGGATACAGTATTTTTTTTTAGGTGTTGGTATAAAAAGTTTGAGAATGACTGTTGTAAGTAAGTTATTCATCCCCCAAATAAAAATAACTGGAAGAGTTTGCCACAGCAAGGGAGAAAAGCTTCCGCCTTGCATAGCTTGTATGTTTTTTTTTTTTTTTTTTGGTACTTTCTATCAATGTTGATGACCTGTGGCAGCATGCTGCCTCTCCTTCTGGTACTACCACAGACCTTTTTATTTGGGGGAGAATACATGCTGTCGATCATTATGTGTGTGGTGTGCTGTGTTGGTCATTTCAAGTAAACTACACACAATTTTTTCCCCCTTATGTGTGAGGTCTCTCCCGTTAAAAAAAAAATGGCAAAGAGGTTAAAAATCCCTTGTGTGTGTGTGTGTGTGTGTGTGTGTGTGTGTGTGTGTGTGTGTGTGTGTGTGTGTGTGTGTGTGTGTGTGTGTGTGTGTGTGTCACATTTCCATTCCATAAGAGGCACTTGGTAATGTCTCTTGTTCTTACGCAGGGGGAGCTCCTGAGCCCGTGTCGCTGCAGCGGCTCGGTCCGCTGCACCCACCATCCCTGCCTCATCAAATGGATCAGCGAGCGAGGTTCCTGGGCCTGTGAGCTCTGCTATTACAAGTACCAGGTTATCGCCATAAGCACAAAGAACCCGCTGCAGGTGAGGATGCGGATCGATCCCACCTCTTAAATTCCAAAAGTCCGCGTTTTGACGTTTCTGTCGCGTTGCCCTCAATGCTGACAAGTGTTGGACGGATTCGATTTACACTTGAAAAGGATGACAGATTTTCCCCCTCCCAGACTGCTACACAAAGGAAGCATTTGTGAGCATAATGCAGAACTCAAAGTACCTTATACTGCAACTATGCTACAGGAGTGGGAGGTAAAACGGGTGACTAACTCGGAATAATCAAGTGCTTTGGTGACATTGCTATTTACATCATGCATTCAATTTCAAGGCGCTCGCTGAAAGTGGCACACAAACTTGGAATGGCAATTCCCCTGGGAGATTATGTGTGGATATAGCTATGAGGAAGATTGATAGAAATGAAAAAAAAGGACAAGTTGATGCCCCTATACATCACAGTAGAGGTGCAACAATCACCGACGAATCTATATTCAATCATCTATAATTACTTTGATAAGCAATTTGTCGTTTCGAGACATTTTTTTTTAATTTTAAAATTGTCCAAATCATCAGAATTTCATCATATTAAATATTCTCCAATTTTTGTAGTCCGCCTTGAAAGCACACAATCTATCCTGGTGTTGAATAAAAAATTTTTTTAAAAAACCATTTACTTTTAAAACATTGAGCAACAATTTTTGCTTATTTTTGACATGTTACGGACCAATCCAGTAAATGAATCGTTTGTGCATTTTCTGCAGTGTAAATATTTGGGGGGAAGAAACTCTTTTTGAATATAGGAATGAAAATGTTTTGTTTTTACCCAATTTGATAATTAATCCACAAAATAATGGACAGTCTAATCAGTTATTAATTTAAAAAAAATATATTCCTGTATTTTCTTAAACGGTGGCCTCGGCTCTAATAAGACGCTGCACCTCATTTAATTAAATCGCCTTGTGTGTCATCCACATTAGGACTGGACAATATACATGTGTTGGCAATCATATCAAGATTTGAATGGTGAAAATATATTTTTTAGGTACATGTCTCAGATCAGAATAGAATTTGTCAAAACTACTTGTTCATTTGTCACGTCATTGTATCAAAACATAAAAAGCACATTCTCTTTTTTTTTGAAGAAAGAGGCGATTCCGTACAATTCTCTGCTGTTTCCGACAATAGCAATTGCTTCTGCCGTGATGCTCAAAACATCTGACAACGGGTCTCGGTTGAATTGTCACAAAATGTCAAGCATATTTCGAGTTGACTTTTTGCAGGCGAATCTGGACTTTTTCCGATGGAGGGAAATATGTGAGCATGAGATGAAGCAATGTTCAGCCAGTTCTGTGAAATAACTCACAGCGAGTGAAGATAATTGTTGTGATGCGGATAAGAATATTTGGCCCAGAGGAAGTAGGAAGACTGCGCTGTAATTCCTACAGTGTTGCATACACAATTTCTTATTAGCTTTTTTTTTTTCTTTGCGCTGTGCACTGCTGTCTTTTCTTCTCTGCGTCACAGCGAGATGGTTTGTCAACAAATTACGGTGCAAACAGTCAAAATGAAATGTGACTTTTGCAATCAATCTTCCACATACACACACACACACACAAAGGTGCATCTTTCAATTCAGAATGATGAATGTGTCATCAAAACTAAGTGTCAGAATATCGCTCTAGAGTACATTTTTACAAAGTCATTAAAAACAAAAAAGGACTTCAGAAGGCTGATTCCAATCGAAATTTCATATTGGAAATAATGTTGAATTTGGAGTTTTCGTTAGCAGTAAGCTATGATCAAAATAATGACTTGAATTGTGTGTTATCCCGCAGTGGCAGGCCATCTCACTCACAGTGATCGAGAAAGTGCAGATCGCAGCGGCCATCCTGGGCTCTCTCTTCCTGATGGCCAGCATCTCCTGGCTGGTGTGGTCCTCGTTCAGCCCGTCAGCACGTTGGCAGCGCCAAGACCTGCTCTTCCAGATCTGCTACGGCATGTACGGCTTCATGGACGTCGTCTGCATAGGTGGGCGGATTTAAAACAAGCAAGCAAATCAAATGTCAGAGGTGTTGATTTAATAACGTTTGGCAGATTTTTGAAAAGATGCTAAAATGGATGTGCCCATTCCAGTATTGAGGGAAAAAAAATGCCATAGCTCAACTTCCCATTGCTAACATCTAAGGCGGAACAATTGTGAAAAATAATCTAATTGCAATTTGTTTCCCTCCTGATGGTGATTGGACCATAAGAGAGATAATGGAAATTACTTCCTGACATGGCTCTCCTATTAGGATATCATTAGATTGCGCAACTGGTCTGTTGAAAACATATTGTGTTGGACGAGGTCAGGAAAAGAATGAAATGTATTAAGATGTGGCACAATTTGTTTGATCGCCGAATAATAACGTGCTCATCTTTGAAGTAGGTTTCTCCGCATACATTTGAATAGATTTGTAACTGAGTGACACTTTGAGAATTCCTCGCTGAAGGCATGGTGAGGGGGGGGGGGGGTATTTTCTGCATGTGATGATGAAAGTGACATTTGTAGCACCAACCGTTTTAAGATCGACATCCTCCCGTGAGGAAGACGGTGGGATGGCATCCGGCATGAGTGTCACCGCAGGACTAAGCAGGATGTGAAGGAGGGGAGGGCTGATTATCTCCAGTGTGGTCAGGATTGACAGCAAAGTCATTTAGGAGATGAACTTGTCATCTGGCAGATTTTATTTCTTTATTTGTTTTTGTTTTTTTAATTGAGCATGGGTGTGTTAAAAATACAAATAGATGTTTCTTGTCTGTGACTTAATGAAAATAGAAGTAATCTTTGCAGTTTGAGCTAATTTCAGAAAATGGTGGGAGGAAAACAACATCAATTGTACCTTTTCAAAGATAATAAGCCTCATCTTACGTTGACATTGTCAGATACTGATAGAATAATCAACATTGTTGAATTAATACCCATGTTTTTTTAAACTTAAAAGTTGTTCCCCCAAAAAATCTAATTATGGTATATCTCGTATTTCTATGACTATCAACTACAGCCCCATACATTATATCATGAAAAAAGGCAATCGTTATTGCAGACAACGTTCTATGTGAAAATCATGTTTAATGGGAAAATCCTGCAAAAATTCTGAAAATTAAGTAACATTAGCAGTAAACAAATCAGGTGACGTCAAAGCACAAACACCTTTCGATCAAAGTACATTTTGTAAACCGCCAAAGCACAACTATCAATCCATTAACTGCAAAATGATCGATATCTTGTGGTGGTGGTGGTGGTGGGTGTTGAATTATTTTTCGGTCCCAAATTGGGCCCACAATTGTAACTGTTAACCCTGTTTAATATTTACGCATTTACGCCTGCAAATCCTCATGAGTGTGGTCAACACTTGAGTTGGGCCAAGTCATCCAACTCTGACTGGCATCAAATGAATGATGGTCTTCATAAGTGTTTGGGTCCCATTTTTTAAGGAATTTATCTAATGAGGAATTTAAAAAAAAATGGTACAGTGTGTTCCTGTTAGCATCCATGAAACAGGAAGTAGCCTGCTAGCCTAGCCACAGAATTTTTTTGTTTTGTTTTGTTTTTTACATCTGTTAAAATTTAGCCCTCAATGCTCCACTGAATGGCATTATTTTGTAAATCCAGCATCTTTGCCAGAACTGGATCGGTTGTGCGCGGTCAGCTAATGCTGTGGCGTCTTTACTTTTGAGATGAACAAAATTTGTGTTAAATCATGTGTTACTTCTTGTGTTACAAATAGATTCTTCTCTCCAATGTGAGCTTGAAGAACAAAAAAAAAAAAAAAATCAATAAGTCATTTCAAACTCCGCTAAGAGATTATTGAACGACACCAGAAAACAAATGCTTTACTTTTTGCTAAACAGAATTTAAAACGAAGACAATGCTATGGGTTTTTTTTTCTGGGTTCAATGAATCTTAGTTTGTGCTAAACTAAACGACCGGTTTAATGAATGTTGCTCTTTCTGACTGATGCCCTCCACAGCGCTAATTGTCCACGAGGGGCCTTCTGTGTTCCGCATCTTCCATCGCTGGCAGGCTGTCAACCAGCAGTGGAAGGTCCTTAACTATGACAAGTCTATGGACAACGTTGATCTGAAGGACGTCACCGTGGACAGGACTCATCAGCCCAGCCAGGCTTACCAGACTGGGCTCGGGGTGTCCACCTCCACCTCCTCGCTGATGGTGGTCGCCTCCGCGGCCGGCAGCGGCACGTCCACCACCGTGGTGACGGCGGCCGCCGCCGGAGGAGGACCGGGGACACACGGGAACTCCGATGGCGGAGCAGTGGCTGACCCGCATTGCCCCTATAACCTCCTGCACCTGCTCAGCCACCTGAGGTCGTCGGAGCCCCGCAGCCAAGGCAGCGGTAACGCGCGAGAGCTGGTCATGAGAGTCACTACAGTCTGAGGAGTCAGACGAGGCCTTATCTCTCACGTGGAGGATTTTGGGAAATGCCGGAGAAGCAGCTGAACTGCACTAGACTGAGACCGTCTTGTTTGCATCATCACTGTCCTTCCATGGATTGAATAAATTACGAATTGGTTAATTTGCAGAGCTGCGTGGAAAATTCATTCTTATGGGGATTCATAATGCAGAGGGGACTCGGTTCACAAATTTTGTGGGCGGGGGAAAAGATAGGCTGAATTTTTTTTTTCCCCCGACAGGCAAGACAATCGCTTGGATTTGTGCTTCTCGTCAATTCAAGCATTTGCTGAACTAGAATTTATACGGCTCAATCATAATTACAAAGACCAACAAAAAATATTTCATTTGCCATTGACAAACTTGGCAAAAAAAAATTAAAAGCATTGTAAGAAGTGTAAAGACAACTTTGCAAGCAAATCATGATCTGTATTAATTATAACATATTGGGGGAATATACAATGCTCTCTACCGGATATGAAAAGGCACTGCCACCCTCATAAATAATTCAAAATCAACAAATATTAGATAAATTTTGGGAAGTAATAAAAATACATATATTTTATTAAACTTTTCTGTTATTGCGGTAGTAGCTAGCCTTTTTTCCCATTATTTTACACTTTTCCTACCCAATTTATTTTTCTCTTTTTTTTCCATGTTAAAAAATCCCTTTTGGCAGGTTGCATTGACATTTTTACATCCACTGTAGATCAATTCTCTCACTTGGCTTTTAAGGGCATAAATCTCAACGTCCAAGTGAAAAAGTGAGATTCTATTCGTAAAACATTTCTACTTTTAAAAATCTATATCACATGATGGCCAATTATAAAGCACACAGAAAAAATCAAGCAAAACTTATAGTTTCAAAAACATTGGCTTTTGATGCATTATGGTCGAATCAAGACTACTTAAACTTAAAAGCATGCTCGTTGTTTGTCGACATGAATTCATCAACGACAGTGTGTTCAATTCCAATGTGGGAGAGAACACGAACCTATTTCTAATGTAGAAAAGCAGAAAAGAAAGTGCGACTTACTGTCCAAACGTGTGAGCATCATCAAAAGAACTGGAAGCAGCATTTGTGTGTCAGCGTTGCATCAGCATAGTGCCTGCAGTGTGGAGAGAAAAAAAAAGCCATTACATTCGCTTGTTGCTGCAGAACTTTAATTCTCCAATACAGTTTCCACTTCAGAGGCGGCCCGGTAGTCCAGTGGTTAGCACGTCGACTTCACAGTGCAGAGGTACCGGGTTCGATTCCAGCTCCGGCCTCCCTGTGTGGAGTTTGCATGTTCTCCCCGGGCCTGCGTGGGTTTTCTCCGGGTGCTCCGGTTTCCTCCCACATTCCAAAAACATGCATGGCAGGCTGATTGAACACTCTAAATTGTCCCTAGGTGTGAGTGTGGGCGTGCATGGTTGTTTGTCTCTGTGTGCCCTGCGATTGGCTGGCAACCAATTCAGGGTGTCCCCTGCCTACTGCCCGAAGACAGCTGGGATAGGCTCCAGCACCCCCCGCGACCCTAATGAGGATGAAGCGGTTCGGAAGATGAATGAATGAATGAGTTTCCACTTCATGGCAAAACAACAACAATAATGTAACCCAGGCAGTGAGGGCCATTAATTATTGTAAGATGGCATCTTTCTATATCATGATACGTTTTTAATTGATAATACAAAGCGTATGATCATGTCTGCGTATGAAAGCTTACTTTGGATTGGCACCATCAATGAGGCATTTATTTAACATGCCCTCTTGGACTTTCTGTGTACTAATTTGTACCAATTTCACCAATCGACAATGATGTCCCTGTTAAGCAAAAATAAATGTCTTCTAAATTTGACACACCACAGAGTGTTCTTTTTTTTTTTTTTAAATCATTCGATTTCAAATAATAAACGAACAACACCATTTATGGTGTGTCAAAGTTAGACGTTTATTTTATGTCATAAATTTACTTTATAAAGTTACTGTACCTGATCATTGAGATCAGCCTGAACGGTTTTGTACACAACAGCACGGCAGCAAATATTTTACTAATTCCTTTGCATGTGTTTGACACCTCTAAAAATAGGAACATTTCACAGTATGCGTATGAAGGACAGAGTGGGGGGGGGCAAGCGGAGGGACAGTGACCGAAGCATGGGTGTCACTTGCAGTCTGTTGCTTCCATCCAGCATTCATGGCTCACATTCGGCTCACACTGCGGTGGATCTCGCAGCCTTTCATGATCTCGCATTCAAATATGCTCTTTCAATGCTCTTGTTTCATGTCCCTGGAATGTCAGTTTGAAGAGGGTGCCTGTCGGTCAAAACTGGGGAAAAAAAAAAGTTATTCATTTTATTACTGTAAAGGGATAGCCAATGCAAGCTTGCTACTTTCCTGGAAGTTGGATTATGGTGTAATATTCAGAAACAAAACAAACAAGTCCCAATTACCGGTATGTTTCCATTATTTTAGCCCTGATGCCATAATGCTCATTTTTAATTAGAATGTTACTCGGTAGAGGGCAGACCTCTACCACGCCACAAAAAAAAAAAAAAAAAAAGCACAGGAAAAACGCGTTTAATTGTTTGGTGGCAGACTACTTGCCATTATCATTCTAGGGAGTGGACTCTTAAACAGTGAAAATAAAGTAGAAAATGGATTTAAAAAGTTCAAACACACCTGTTCAAATGTCAGGTTTTTGGCAGTAGGAATTTCAACAGGGGTTGGTCAGAATTAATAGTCATGGTATTGCTGTACCGGCTTTTTTTTTTTAATCCAGATCCTCACCAAAACTAAATCGGGATTTTTATGACAATCGGTTTTGTATTTTTTTGCGTTGTCCTTGAAACTGCATCAGTGCTATTGATTTACTACAACAATTTAAAAAAATTAAATACTGGTGGCCTCAAAGGGTGAAAAAATGTATCCTGAGAGGTTAGCAGCTACAATCTGAGATCTTAATAATCATATTAAGGTCATTTTCTGTTGAAATTTCGATAATCAAATCACACCAGACACGTAAGAGTAGAAGTATTTGAAAATGTTCACTGGTATTTTACACATTCCAAGGTCACTGGCGGGAATAAAGATCAGATCCAGATTAAAATTGATTTGTGACTGCAAACTCTGACCCGAAAACAGATCACTTTGTAAATAATTTAAATGAACTGCATGATATAAAATCAATGTCATTATTTCCCCCTCAGATTGCAGCGCTTTCATGGATGCCTTTTTTCATCACGATTATCTTGACAAGTTGCCAGTCCAGTATGTAGATAAAATCTGGTCGCGTAGCACGATTTGACTGCTGAATTATTGAAGCGCCAACCAGTGAGCCCCGTGGAGGTTGTCGAGAGTTCATTGCCAATCTGGTCACCTCGCTTCCCGTCACACATTCGAAACGAAAAGAGCACACGCTCAACGACATCAAGAAAATAACCGGCGCAGGAAGAAATGCACTCCTCGTTCTTTTTTAGCATTAATGTTCCAATTGCAACATCTTGTTTCTGCTTCAAAATGTACTTTGTATTTAAAGATTCGAGTGTTCTCTCTTTTCCATAGAAAACAAAAGGAATTCTAATCTAATACACTACAGTCATGACAAAAAAAAATCTTTCACTACAATGTTTTAAGTAACCTTTTGAGATTATTAACTGCCATACAAGTGTAATAAGAAGGTCAATGCTCCATCATAAAACAATGCTGAAGTGCAATGAAGCAAAACTTAAACTACTCACTTTTTTTGTCAATACGTAGTGAGCTTTTATTTATATACATAGTTTTCAATCGCCAAATACAGTACTCTATTTTTAAAAAACAACTAAAGCTAATTCTAAATCTAATAAAGATGCCTGCAATAAGCATTGAGAAAAAAATACATAAATTAAAAACTAACAAACCTGTTCTAGAAACAAATTAAAACTAACCGAATTTAAAAAAAACAAACGACAAAACGAAATAAAAACTAACTATAATGAAAACCCCCAAACTATTTGCAAATGACACTGGATGGTACCCGACTGAACTTTTGTGATACACGCACGCCCACAAGTTGTTCTTCTAATCCATGCACAGCGTGATTCAAAACTATGTGCTTTAAGGCACAGGAAATGGTCCAAAATGAGCCCAGAGAACTGCTGAAAGTGGATCAACTGCTTTTAGTCGGTGTCATTTGAATTCTAAAACATACCCTGGGATAAAAGTGACACATTAACATAACTATCATAACTCCCCGTGGCTCTGCTCTTGCTTCTACAAAGGAACGTTATCATTTAGACAAGATGAGCATGTCGCTGTTGAGAAATACAATTGGTACATTATGTCCAAAACAATCATAAACTGTGAGGCAATGGAGAAAAGAGCAGAGCTAGAAAGCCGGAAAACACTACAAATTCTCTGGACCTCGGCCAGGGCACTGCCAAGTTTTGTAGAAGCAACACATTGAACAGTGAAACAAGGACTGGCAACTGAAAAAAAGATTGCATTGTAGTGCTCGCATTGAGGGGTGGCTGACTGCTCGCATGTTGACATTGCTGTTGATGGAAGATGAAATCCAAGGGAGATTTAAAGGTGTGCGAGCAGGCAAGTCTGTGACAGCACTTTAAATCATTGTTTGCGCTCTTTTTTTTTACGCCGCTGCTGCTGTAATTCCTGACCACAGAACATTTATTGTGTGCCTCAAGGGCATTTCCATGTGATACATGACAGGTGAAAACTAGCAAGAGTCTATAAATTGTACGACACTCGGGCCGTGGCGGAGGTTATTGTAGATTGTGTGCCTGTCCGTGTGAAATTGCAATGAATGATGTTAATGCACTGCTGGTGAGAAGCCGCATTCCTGGAGTAGCTATAAAACCATTACGTGTATTATATACTGATCAATTGTTTTGATTGGCAGAAGAACCCATTTTGCAGCAGAAGAGAGTAGATTCGGACATTTTGGTCTATTTAAGCTTGCGCTGTCAGAGGTCGAGTCCATTTAAAGTTTGGCTTTAAATTGGAAAAGTATTTCCAAAAACACTTTGAATGAAATGTTATCTTTCATTTTTGTTTTCAGTAATTTAATATACAGATCCTCGTAATGAATCTAATTCAGGTCTCAAGATGAAAGGAGTCTCCAGAAGTCAAGCCTTCATTACCTTATGGGGAAAACTGTCTTATGGAGACACGTTCAATGCGCACACACGCACGCACGCACGCGCACACACACACACACACACACACACACACACACACACACTAATGGGGGTTGGGGGGGGGCAGTTCTCTGACA
>CAAKHF010024717.1:22162-78215 GCA_901007745.1 Hippocampus kuda
GGGGGGGGGCGTGAGGTCATGTCCTCACTGGTTGTTTTTTTTTTATGTTGTTCAGGGAGACCTTGGCCTCCCCGGCAAGTCAGGTGCTGTTGGCCCTGAGGGTGAAGGAGGACCAAAGGTGGAAATCGAATTACAACTCCGCACAGCATGATCACATTTACACCACAGTCATAACACCTGGACTGAATGCCTGCAGGGTGAAAAAGGAAATCCAGGAAATCCAGGACCCCCGGGAGAAAAGGGACCAGAGGTAATCAAATAAATTTTCATGTGATTATATTCAGTTAACGAGAGTCAGATAATAAAATAAAACCCTTCCAGGGAACGCCTGGCTTACCTGGACCAAAAGGCGTATTGGTATGTTTCCTTTAATTGACATCCATTAATTTTCTTCAGGTGACTTTGCTGCAGTTTGTTCACAAATACATGTCCACAGGGAAGAAGAGGACACGGAGGACCAAAGGGAGCTCAGGGATCTGTTGGGAAAAAGGGAGAAAAGGTAAAAACATTTCAACATTTCCTCATCACATTAAAATGTATCCACCATATGGCGGGCGGGTGGTTCCTTCCTTTTGTGGAGTCTGCATGTTGTTCTCCTTGCGCTCGCGTGGGTTTTCTCTAGGTACTCCCGCTTCCTTCCACCGCCTCTGGACCAAAGTCAGCTGGGATATATTCCAGCTCACCCACCACCGTAATGAGGACAAATGTTACAGAAAACGGATGATTTTTATGGGTCGTGTGGCCTTTGGCGCAAGTTTGTTACCAAATTATGGACTACTGCATTTGGCTGTAAAATGGAATTTTTATTCAGTTTGTGTCCTCCTAGGATTGGTTCAGTTTTGCTTTTTTCTTTTACCGCAATGTTTTAAATCACATTGTTGTATCCTATCATCTCACGGGTGTAAAGAGAAATCGACCTCTGTAATGTGTGGATGGATCTCTGTCACTTGAAGGGAGAACGAGGGCCACAGGGAAGCAGGGGGCAACCAGGGAATGATGGACTTAAGGGTGCAAAGGTGAGGCTTGGGTTTTTGCACCAATGCACAGATGTTGTCAACTTAATTATGATGTCTCTCAAAAGGAAATTGAGAACATATCTTTCCTATTCTAGGGTGATTCTGGACTCCCAGGTCCGAGGGGCCAGGCAGGAGAACCTGGAGGCCGTGGAGCACAAGTAGGGTGTTGAAAACATCAAACTTGACTACTGGAGAGTGTTCCTATTTAAAAAAAAAAAAAAAAAAAGTGATAACAGTGGCTATCAACACATCTGGATGCTTTTCAGGGCATTTTAGGAAATCCAGGAGATCCTGGACCGAGAGGAGACACGGGCCCCCAAGGACCAAAGGTGGGTGAAGCAAAAAGATAAATTATGGAATCAAATGCATTTGCTCTCGTGAATCAATTAATTTAATCGGCTATTCTCTCAGAGATGTGTGACATCAAACCATAAAGCATACGGCTGTTCTAACAGCAAATTTTTTTTTTTTTCAATTTAGGGTGATCAAGGAAGACAAGGATTCAGCTACCCTGGACCAAGAGGACCTACTGTAATTTTTTTGTCTCGAGATAAAGCAGTTTCTTTTCACCACTGTGCAACGAAAAGCTGGTGTCTGTATAAATCTCTTAAGAAAAAAAATGTAAATGCATGCTTTTTGTCAGGGCAGCAATGGTGGATTGGAATCAGGGTTTGAATCTTCCCATGCTTGCGTGAGGTTTCTCCCGGTACATTCCAAACTCATGCATGTTAGGTTCATTGAAGATTAAATTGTTAATAATCTCCGCATTAATGTTTTGGGGGGGGGGGGGTTTGTCTATGTATGCCTGGGGAATGGTTGACAACCATTTCAGGGTGTGCTATGCCCCTCGCCCATAGTCAGGCACGCTAATGAAGACAAGCATTCATGGAAATGGATGAAAGCATTTTTTTTGGCGGGTCATTACAATACGTTAAATATTGCACAGCATTTTTTTTCATTTTTATCATTTAAAAACGAGAAATATATTGTGTGAGCTAAAACCAGAGTAAGGCATAAGAGGACAGGAAGTCATACACACTGCAATCACCAGAAAAACAGATATTGATTCCTTTTAGCAGCAATGCAAGTTAGCAGTATTCTCAATGTATTTTAATGTATGGTGGCCACGGGTCCTACTGACCGGAAAAGCTTCTGTTGAATGTTTTTTTTTTTTTTTTTAATTCTCAGCAGTATGATTTAAAAATCGTTGTGCTATTTGTGCAGTGGTGTATGCCAATTAACTGTGTTTCTCAGGGCGACCGGGGCGATCCAGGGAGAAAAGGACCAAGGGGTGGTCGAGGTGAATGCGGAGCCAAGGGAGAGCCAGGAGACAAAGGTCCACGTGGCGAGTCTGTAAGATTGATTGATTGATTTGTGATTTGATTTGCACACACCGACTCAACACTTTTGGAATCATGTTTGATCCTACATTCACAATGACCTTTCGAAATCACACCAAAGGTTGCCAAGTAAAAATATGAATGAATTTGCAACCCGGTCAGCAGGGGTTTTTGAGGCATTGTGACAAAATCCGTACTTTCAAAAAAATCTTTGCAGGGTATATATTTGTTTGCGGTGGATAGAGACCACTTATTTTGGTGACCCTTAGGAGGAGGATTACGTTGACACTTAAACAACCGAATCAGCGGCCACACTAGCTTGTTCAAAGCAGACATGATGCGTGTGAACACAACTTAATTGTGTTGTTTTAAGGTGATTTCATACCGACAGTTTGCTTCTTCTGGAACGAATCAGTCAATAGGTTGTTCATCAACTTGGTGCTCACGGTTTGGTTCTTTTTTCACACAAAGCAATCTAAACTACTTCTTCTCGATGGTCTCAGAACGCTCTGCACAAGAGTTTGGTTTCACACCTGTCGAGTTTGATTAAGGTGGAATAAAGGCTGCAAGTGCTTTTCACTCAGCATGACTCGGACTTAAACTTAGTTTTTGTACTTTATACGGTCTTCGTTATCAATTTATTGTTGTTTATATATTTGCTCCATGTACAGCGCTTTGTATACAGCGGTAGTTGTTTAAAGTGCTCTATAAAATACAGGTGAGTTGAGAAGTGTGAAAGCAACCTAGAAGTTCGTTACGTGTAGTATGAGATCACTCGTTGTTAGGGGTACTTTAAAAATTGAAACCGAATACGGAGAGACTCATTTCTAGATGATTACTTGAGCTTATTTTATCTGTTTAGGGGGAGCCAGGTCATGCAGGAGAACCGGGAGCCAGGGGAATAAGAGGGGACCCTGGGCCTGATGTGAGAAACAGCACACAATTTAATAACTGGAATATTCAAGTACATTGCTAAGTGCTTGTACTGCTTGTGTGCAGGGTTACCCTGGACCAATGGGCGATCCTGCACTTACTGTGAGTGTGTTCCAGACGAGGGGCGGGGGTGGCTTTTGTCAACACTATCACTTCAAATTGTTCCATTCTCATTCCAGGATTGTGACGTCATGACTTATATAAGGGAGACTTGTGGTTGTTGTGGTGAGCAATATACAGTACAACTATGCAGTTCGGTATTATTCCATATTTCAAACATACTAAAGCAATTCTTACCTTTTGCCATAGACTGTGAGAAGATTTGCGGTGCTCTGGACATCGTATTTGTCATAGACAGCTCGGAGAGTGTCGGTCTGACTAACTTCACCTTGGAAAAGAACTTTGTCATCAACACCATTAATCGTTTGGGATCTATGGCCAGCAACCCCGCATCCCCGACCGGTAAAGTCTGCCACCATCGCCTTGCAAATGATAAAGTAAAATGCTTCAAGTCCTAAGCGTTTGCCATAAAAGAGAGTGAATCAGTTTACTTTGTAAGGAATATCATGTAGCTCTTTCAAATGAGACCAAATCTTACTTTCGGATGACTTAGTTGAATAATTCTTACCACCACCTCTTTCAGGAACAAGAGTTGGAGTTGTTCAGTACAGCCACAACGGGACTTTTGAAGCCATCCGTCTCGACGACCCCGACATTAACTCCATGTCTACTTTTAAAACGGCGGTGAAGAACCTTCAGTGGATCGCTGGGGGCACCTTCACCCCCTCGGCTCTTAAGTTTGCCTACGACCACCTCATCAGGGACAGCAAGAGAGCTCGCGCCAAAGTGTCCGTGGTGGTTATCACCGATGGACGCTTTGACCCGCGCGATGACGATGATCTTCTCACGTATCTTTGCCATGATAGCAGCGTAGTGGTGAACGCCATCGGGGTTGGAGACATGTTTAGAAAAGCACAGGACGACGAGATCCTGGGTTCCATAGCTTGCGACAAAAAGGATCGGGTCACTGGAATGAAGAACTTTGTTGACTTGGTCGCAGAGGACTTCATCGACAAAATGGAGACTGTGCTCTGTCCCGGTAAGTTCAGTGGGACGATGTTCAATGTTCTCAAATGAGTTTTTTTTTAACCAAGTCCATTTGTTTTCCCTTCAAGATCCGGTTGTTGTGTGCCCCAATCTCCCTTGCAAGAGTGGTAGGTCTTCTTGAATTTATCAGGATTTTGTGCACATGGTTGTCTGTTTACAACAAGACTTGAATTTTCAATACAAGCATGAATTGCAAGTGAGAAAGCATTAGGGTTGAGTATTAGGGGGTTTGAGTTGGGGAAGAGGGTTAGGAGTGAGGGTGGATGATCTGTAAACTCCAATTTTACTTTGATCCACTAGCTGAAGAAAAGTACTAGTTGTGGTTGTAATGCTACTAAGCAATTTGTTGGCTTTCCATAGAGCCTGATGTGGCCCCATGTGCCCAGCGACCAGTGGATGTGGTATTCCTGCTCGACGGCTCAGAGCGCCTCGGTGCGGACAACTTCCGCCACGTTCGTGAATTTTTACAAACGCTGGTAGATAGACTGGTACTGGCCCGGAGTAGGACAGATCGTCTGCGAGCTCGCTTGGCTCTTCTGCAATACGGCAAGGACGGGGAGAACTATCTGGCTTTCCCTCTCACACACGATCGCATCCTTGTTTCTGACGGCGTGGCTCGTCTGCGCTATCTGGACTCTTCGTCGAGCGTGGGGCCAGCCATCACCCACGCTATTAACAGAGTGCTTGGCAAGGGAACAGCTCGCCAGACGAGACGCGTCGCTGAGATCGCGTTCGTTTTCATCACAGACGGCGTCACAGACAGGAAAAACCTTGACGAGGCGGTACGTGCCATGCGTAGGGAACAGGTCGTGCCCACAGTGATCGCTGTGGGAAGCGATGTGGATCAAGAAGTCTTAACGAAGTTGGCCATGGGAGACGAGAACGCCATATTCAAGGCTGAACACTGGTCCCAGTGGCAGTCGGGCTTGCTTGACCATTTCGTCCGGTGGATATGTTAAAGACAAACCACACTGAAGACATGAACCTAGTTTTGGTGCTACTACTGTTAATTTGTCTGGCATACAAACATACCACATTTCCCGATGCCGCTGTACAGTCAATATCTGTAGCAACCCTAAGTGCTGTACACACACACACACACACACACACACACACACACACACACACACACACACACACACACACACACACACACACACACACACACAATAAATCACATTTAAGATAATAAACATTCAGAATCCTGTCGTTTGTCAAGTCCCAGCTGTGTTTTGTAAGACCCCCAACAAAAGATTACAAGTCAGGTTAAGGTCATGTTCTTTCTGTGCAGTATTCCTCCCAAGTACCCATCGGTCTCCATGTGGGAGGCGGAACAATGGAGAGATGGACCCAAGGATGAATACTTTGCATTTTTCCTGCAGTCGCTCCCATTGCCTTCTTCCTTACATGTTGTCCAGCTGCACAGGAAGAGGGAGGGGGGAAAGAAAATGTGTGATTGGAGAGTTTATATTGGAGATTGCAAAAGGTCAGGACCATCAGGGACACTTGATGCAAAATACGCAGGAAATCGTTTTTAAATGAGATTGACTCACAGCAGTGACCTCTTGCTTCCTTGGAATAAATGGAAAAAATATATATTTACCAAGTCGTCAACATCGTCAGCATCATCTGCCATTGTCGCAACCGGCTCTTCGTTTTTCTCATCAGCCAGCAGAAACTGACAATAGAGTACAGCGTTCTCAGAAATGAGGACAATGTCAGGGTCACTGTGAAATTGTTAGCTTAAGTCACCTGAGCGGCTTCATTTTTGGACACAGAGCTTCCTTCCACCTCGTCCTGGCCGATAAGAGATATGGAGCCTGTAGCAGCAACAAAAAGACACCAAAATGATGAACGAGGGAGGGACTGTACCGTTGCAGATGATGAGCAGTGTATCTCATGTCTTCAAACACACTGTGGAAATGTTGTGACATCACTGAGAAGGAATGAATGGGTAGGCTTTGCGTACCTTGAACAAGCAGGTCCCAAAAGACTTCCAGCCCCCTGTTTGTGATGCTTCCTTTCAGCAACTGGAGGTAGCTATTGTACAGATCAGCCTTTCCGAGCTGCGTATTCAAAGACATGAAAGATTCTAAAATCCTTCAAACATTTGCCAAGAATGTATGTTAACTCGCAATCACAGATTTGTTCAAGAACTGGCAGTGATTCAAATTGTGAGGAATGGGGAATAGTCACCGTTTATTTACCTTTACAGACAGCTCTCTGAAGGCCTGGATACAGGTGATGCTTTTCATGTAGTACTGTGTGTTCTTGTTGCCGAGCAACTGCTCTATCCTGTGAGTCAGCTGCTCGCAGGCTGGGTGGGTGAGTGGTAGTGGTGGTGGTGGGGTATTTGGTCAACACACCCAAACAAAGAAACAGAATTTACAACAGATATCCACTTGTCCACTCATGGCCAGTGTTCTTTTCTACCTGAACAAGTTCAATGAATTAAAGTTCATTTTTGTTCAAGAGTCCCAGGTTTCGTTTGACTTTCAGGCCAATGCTCGGCCCAACACAGTAAAGTAGTCTTCATGTGATAAAATATAAAGCACGAAGACTAGCGATGCATGATATGAGAAATTTCAACGATACAGGTAACAATATATGCAGTATATAATTTTTGTATACTGCAAATGTATCTGTTGTTGCAACTTAAAAGAATAAAACGCCTCAATCCCGCCTCTTAATGTGGTGTCGAAGGATGATATAAAAAAAAGTGGTCAGCGACAACATACAGTTGCATGATTTGCTACTTTTGAAGTTTTGTCTCTTCAGACAGTGAGAAGCTCTAATGCGTACAGTATCTATTAATAAAGTTGGTTGCGTTTTGTTATTACCCGCACTCATGTTTTATATACAGTATATATATGTGTGTGTGTGTGTGTGTGTGTGTGTGTGTGTGTGTGTGTGTGTGTGTGTGTGTGTGTGTGTGTCTAAAAACAAAAGCAGTGCAGCGCACTGGGTTGACTGGTTAGCTCGTCCGCCTCACAGTACAGGGGTCCATCGTTTGATTCCGGGCTCCAGCCTTCCTGTGTGGAATTTGCATGTTCTCCCAGTGCCTGCATTGATTTTCTTCGGGGACTTCCGTTTGGACATTTCAAAAACGTGCCTCGTAGATTAATGAAACAAACACTCTAAATTGTCCCTATGTGTGATTTTAAGTGTGAATGGTTGTTTGTCTATATTTGGGTAACAGCTAATTTCCAACCTCAGCCTGGTTCCTACCTTCGATTGTATTTTTGATTGCACCATTAACTACACTCCTATTTTTGTTTAAATTCCCTATTCAAAAAAGGTAGTGGTTGAGGGTAATGACCTGGAACGACGTATTGTTTAAAATAAATAAAATTAAAACTATGAACTAGTTCATTTTTTTGGAACGGTGAACCTAGTTCAAAATATTGAATTGAAACATTTGTAAACCTAACTTTGAACTAGAAAATGAACTTCCCCAAACACTGATGATGGCCTTTTTTACACAATGAAAAATGGAATAAATTGGACCTCACCCCCTTGGAATGGAAGCGTTTTTTGCTTGATCAGGATGCGGAAGTCACGGGCGGGATTTACGCTCCCGACCTAGATGAAAGGAGGAATGACGTTGAAAATGGTGAGCCGCAGAGCATTCCCTCCTCCCCTCTTGTCTCTCCCACCCAGTTTCTTACCGAAGTAACAGAGCCTTCAGAAATGTCAGCCAGATTATACTCCTCCCCCTCATCCTCCTCTGCCGCATCTCCCTTTGCCTTCTTAGCATCTGGCTGCTCAGAGCTGACAGGAGAAGGGGTCACGTAGAAGACAGTAAAAAGTACATTGAAGAACCTTGGCCACACATGCATTTTCAACACAGTGACACATAATGTTGACACTAAAGTGTGAAAATGGAACAAAATCCCCCAAATGAAAGAATGTTTTCATCTAAAATGATGAATGTAAATTAGAAATAAGCAGTTGCAGAGTTAAGTGTCACCATCAACCCATTATGAATTGCATGAGGCAGCATTTGATGGACCATTTTAACATTCATAACAGTAATGCAAGTGAAAAGACAAGGTAACCAGGTCAGTCGAACTAAAATCAAACTATTGATCTTTCAACGACTGGTGACAAGTATGTTGTGAGAGAGGGATGCTTGCAGATTGCAAGTTAGCATGCTTTTAAATGTTTGTGTCCTGTTCAAATACAACAAACTATTCTAACTAACAAAATATTCTGTTACACTGAAATTCATGGTACATGCATGTCGCTCTGGTTTGACCAACAAGTGCATCTTGTGACTTTTGAAATCAAGTTTGGTGGACAGAGAGATGTTCAATTTTGGAGGTTCCACTGTAGGTTTTGACCTTGCAAAAACACCAGACTTACTCTTTTCCAAAGATCTCAGCACTAGTTTTCAGCGGCTTCTTCTTTTCCATCACTTTGAGAGGAAACACCTTCTTCACCTCATCTAGTGGCACTCTACAACGCTCCTTGATGACATCCGGGCGGTCCAGTACAGCCACCAGCCAAGGCTCCATTGGGGGAAGGGCTGTGCCGGGGTTGATGGCTCGATGATGCAGGCACTGACAGAGATTGGAAGACACATTTATATCGGATTACAGGAAATAATTGTGTCTGAATGAGACTTTTAAATATTGTACAAGTAAACACCTTAAAACGAATACCTTAATACAAATAGCTTTACATTAACTGGCTGGCAGTTACCATACTTTGATACACAGCCTTCTGTTGGGACTACACTGTATTTCTCGTGGTGGGAAGTAATAAAGTACAAATACTTTGTTAACGTACTTGTATGAGTATACATTTTTCTGATATTTTCCTTTTAATTCTTGCTTTTGAAAAGATACATGTGCTTTCTACATCTTACTTTGTTAAAACAGCAAAACAAACACATTCAAAAGTCAAAATTGTAATAAGTAGAAAGCAAGTCTGTCATCTGACCAAGATTATGTATTTGTACTCTAACAGGCCAATAAAAGTGCCCGGAATCCCGACGAAGGCAAGGCCACTAAGACAACAGATTCTATGCCTTGTGATTCGTGGTAGCTGGACAAATGACTCGCATGGTAAAAACTGAGAAGGCAAGAAATGATACTTTCTACACTGATTACCTGGAAAAGCCTCTGGAACGCAGGGTTGGGAATGTGGTGGGCTTTGAACAAGTCTTTTAGGTTTCCGTCTTCATCTTTGTCCACCAACATCATGGAGTCGATGAGAGAGTCGACAGCCTGCAACTGTGTGTCTGTGTATACACGGTAATCTCACATTTGATTGGCAAGGCCTGTGAGGTTTGCACTTTGAATTGTCACTGTCATAGATTTTGTAATATCAAATCATTTGGAATATTTGTATCTTTGTAAAAAATATTCCAATACGGGATGCGCTATCATTAAATGATAATACTAAAAAAAAGAAAAAACGAAGAATACCTGAGGGGCTGAATTTCTTGCAGTTCAGGGAAGCATATGTGAAGTGCCGGAGGTCTTCCATGAAGGGCAGCTGGACATATATGAGACACTGCAGAGAGAAAAACACGTTTGTTTACCTGTATGTCAATAAATGGCAAGAAAGTATTAAAGTCATGCTAAAAATAAAAAATAAAAATTGCCCCATTTATAGTTGTTAATTTGTTTGAATACTTTTTTCTTCCCTCACTGTAAGACAATGTATCATTATTTATTTTGCATTAGCAAACATAGGTTACAGTGACCAGTTTAATAGAGGTTGAATGTACATCTTGGTTGTCTTTATTTTTTATTTGTACAGAGACTACGGTAAAGACTTCACGCTGTAAACCATTGATGGTAATATAAGACCGGCTGCTTGCTGATAATATGCTGCGATTTAGACAAACACACTTGAAAATTAACATATGGATAATAAGCTACAATGAGAAGGATGTTCTGACATCACCTCGTAGTTCAGCTTGATACAAGGGAAAGCTGCTCCTATTTGAGGGTTGCACCGCCGGTCGTAGGCGTACCGAACGATGGCCACCATTTTGAGCTCGTCCAGCGCCCGGATGAGAGCGGACAGCGCCACCCCAGCATGCTGAGCCCAGGAAAAAGTCATCAATATTGACACAGAGCAAGCGCTCGTTTTACAAAATCTGCTCCTGGATTTTACCTGATCGTCGCCTGGAGCAAAGATCTTGATGGTCTGAATTCCCATGAAGGAGTGACGAGGAACCTGCAGAGAGGCCAGACACAAAATAAACAATGGACATGTAGGGAAATCACAACTAATTTAAAAAAAAAAATCAATCAATCAAATCAAATGGCATAGTACCAGGTTTTGGTTGGTAAATCCTAAAACAGCAAAGCACTTCCCATCATGTTTGTATTTCATCTGCTCTTGATCCACTTTGGAGAAGGGAACAATATCGCTTCCATAGCAAAAACCTGGTAACACAAGACAAGAACACCATCTAATTGGAGAAGGTTGGTTACAGAGATACCATACTAGAACACCAATGTGTGACTATTTGTAACCAAACCTGAATTAATAGCGACGGAAATAATTCCCAACATGTTTTGTCTTGTGTACCCTGAACCCTTTTCTCATACCAAGCGCTCCTTACTTGTACGGGTTGATGATTCTCCCAATAGTGGGATGTAACACAACTGATTATTACCTGGAAATTTAAATTTGACTCCTTAATTTTATTTGCAGGCATTAACTTTTTAGCTTGAATTAGACATAAAAATAAATGTTGCTTTGGGGGGGAAAAAACCCAATCTAAATAATTTATAAAACATGCCTTTATTAACATTTAACACAAAAAATTGGACCTTACTTGAATACACCCGTTTTAAGCAGGCATTTAAACTTTAGTTATCAGGAACAAAACAAGGGAAACAAGTTATAGTGCGCAGATACCATTTATTGACAGGCTTGAAATGACCAAGAATATTTATTTATGGAAATAAAATATTAAATGTTTCCATGCAGCACCTGTAATGTACCCCTGGTTGGGAAAAATTGAGCTACAGGATTTGAAGTCTAAGTTGAACTGGGTGAATTTGAACTTTAAACATATGTTGAGTAGCGGTAGCCATATATGGCCATAATTCTAGAAGCATCATGGATAACTTGATGCCATTACATTGTCTTAAAAGAAGTATCGCAACCACAATGGAAAAGATTTACCTTGGATTAGGTCGTCCTTCTGCACCTCCGTCTCGTTGTCATCATCCAGACAGTAGACCGTTTCTTTCTTGATGTGGTCTCTCTTGTGGCTCAGTGCGTCCACTGTGAGCCACGTTTTCTTCAGCTTCTCCTCAGTCACCTGGTGGACACAAGCGGGACTCACAAATGGGGTTGGGATTTCCTTTTTAAAAGGTCAGAATGCCAAACGATCACAGCTGTAGAGCACCTACAACAGTGGTCCTAATTGTGTGGAACAAGTTGTTGATTAACAAAACAAAAGTAGCAACGAACTACAACATCGTGCTGGAAACCGGGAGAAGCGCATGATTCAGCCTCAACGCACTGGGGTGCCATTCTGTTGTCCATACATAGACACACTTTTTGTTCAACTGTCGTGCATCAGGTTATGCGGCTGCACCTATGTGTTGGTTGGTGCGTGTGTGAAGTGCTTGCCACATCACATACAGCTTTGTAGCCAACGATGCGAATGGAGAGAGCACTGCCAATGGTCAGTTGACAGGGCCACGCCATGGGTCTTCTCTCAGTGCTCTTGAACATACACAGCCCCTCAATAGCATTCCTGCGAATGCACAAAGGAAGAAACCATTTCAGAGCAAGACCAAACCAATGAGAGTCTTCACATGAAAAGTTCACTTTTTTTTTTTTTTAAATGACTGGAAGCAATTATTGGGGTCTCTGAAGTCTCATTCAGAGTGAAATTTAACAAAGTAAATCTTCTGTGAGCTGGCTATTTCTGATTATGTGTCTGTGAGCTCCCAGCACTGCACTTGCACCCTACTCGTACATTACTATGTGGCTAATTTATGTAATGACAACCTCTACACAAGGTGTCTCTGTTTCTCAGAATAAGCTAGGCGAGGAAAAACTCCAGAGCCACTTTTGAGCAGTCGGTCACACAACGTTGTTTGAAACAGGAGTGCAAAAGAGCCACATCGTCTAAAGGTGTGAAACATCTGCTATCGCATCAAAGCCAAAAGGTAAGCAGAACTGCCATGAATTTTGTTCAACGCACATTTGCCACGTCTTCTTTAGAGATCAAAAGGCCCTTTCACCTCAATGTGTAAATCTGATCGAGACCATCCTGCTCATCCAGGCTGAGCATAATGTGTTTGACCATTTCCAGTCCAGTCTTCTGTTCCCTGGACAAGCCTTTACCCGAGCCTCTTGCACCGGGACCTCCTCTTCCCGCATCACCTGCTTCATCCACTGATTCCTCTTCAGCAGAGAAGGGTAAACTACGGAATACAAAGAATGGTAACATTTCTTTAGAATATGGGTCGAAGGATAGGTTCAAGCAACTTTAGTGACAAAGGGCTGGATATGGATCTCTTCAAACATGATATTTAATTAAATTCATATTATTCAATTTAAAATATACGTTATAATGAAAAATATATATCTTGCATTATGGCCCTCTGAGACTCGTTGAAAAATGATTTTGTCATTTCAGTGGTAAAACGTTTTGCAGGTGTTGCTTTGCCACTTTAGCTTTAAAACTCCACCATCAACTTTACAGATCCCACATCTGTTCTGATATGGGTTGTGATAATAACGTTTTCTGCAACACACGGCCATGACAGCCATCATAAAGGTTACTACAGCTCCAGCAGAATAGTGGAACCACCTGTTATTTTTTTTTCCTGAGGAGAAAACGGGTGGCGTATATTTGAAGCGAGGTGTTAAATTATTCAAGTGGAATCTGTTGGAGCGGATGCCCCTAACTGGGAAAACACAATGTTGGCACTTACAAGAACTGCAGCGTTATGTCAACTTGTTTCAGGTTTTCAACAATGACGTCCAGCTCTTCTGAGTCTGCTTCAACACTGAGGTCACTCAGGAAGTAAATGTTGAGTTGATCATAACGTTTCCCCCTAAAAAAATATATCGATCTATCATGATACTGATGTGGCACAAAATCACAAAACCGCGTTTCATATATCTTTATCACACAAGATAGCAGAGATTAAAAAAAAAAATCTTACTTTATTCCAGTTTGAAGAAGATCCATGCAGACCACAAGAGCATCTAACCCTTTTTACAACGGTTAAAGGAGACATGTCTCTTTTAATGCCATTTCTTTCTCTCACAAGTGTCAAGTGCTTGCAAAGGATACAGTCCGCCTGTTGATTTTCCGGATGGACCTGATTCTCAATCTCCTCCAAGAGCTCAAAGTCAGGTACCATCAGGTTGCGATGAACAGTGATGTTCTGGTACTGGCCATCTTGAGCCAGCGGGTTGTTGGTCGAGTCTGTGCCGAACAGAACCAAAGCCAATTCATCCTTGACCTCAGCAAACACCTGTGAAAACAAATAACAATCACATATGCCACATTACTAATTAATTATTACTTGATATGATCAGTCTGAAAAGGAAAAAAAAAAGCAATTACACTATAAGATTTCATTCTAAATTTCACAATAACAAAACCATTTATAGTCAACTGAAAAGAAATAAATATTAAATGCAAATTGTATATTTTCAAGAGGTGTATATTTTAAAATATGCAATACTAGAAAAAGAGTCATATAGTTTAGAGAAAGGAAGCCGCATACTCCCAATATTGGTGATAATATGACATGATTTCTATTATATATTTTGGTATTAAAGTTGCAATACTATACTGTGAAAATGAAGTTGCACTTTTTCATTTTTTTGTAAATTGATATGTTTTTAAAATGAGGTTATTATTACAAAATAGCATTTTTTTTCGAAAAGTTAAATTGTTGCATATTCAAGATTAAAATCACTATGACAATGAAGTCCTATACCTATTTCTAAAAACATGGCTTTTCCCCTAGTTTTTTTTCCAAAGTAAGATTTTGATTTTAATCTTGTAATGTGATTTTTCTTTTCCAGCGTGGCCTTAATTCTTCTTTATACTGAATAAATAAATCATTTTGTAGTTCAATATTTCCAATCTTACCTGACGTTGGACAAACTTCTGAATGACTTGTTTGGAGAGTTCAAATGGAGAGTCTTCACCCGGTGCAGAGTTGGACATGGAATGCCCAACATCCATGCACAACACATGAAACGACTGCAGTACACCAACGAATAAAACGAAATTGAATTCAAATATTTATGTAGGGCTATTTTATAACACATTGAAGTACAAAGCCTTGTTGTTAGCGTTCCTCCACAAACATGTCCCAACATGCCCTGCCATTTCTCAACGCCACAATGTACAGTATTATGAATGCAAAAATAGCAAAATTATAAAATACTATTGTTTAAAAATAATGGCTGATTGAAACATGTTTGAAAGTTACAGGGAGCCATTCAATATAAATGTACTTACTTTCGATCTGGACATTTTAGGATTTTTGTTTCCCTCCTTCAGAAGCTGTGTTACCTGATAAAAGGTCCGAGTGAAAATGGCGTTCACTCCCGGATTACAAAGAGCGGGCTACATTTCCGCGTTACCACGGTTTTGAAGGCAGTTCGGTTAGTTATTTTCCCCAACTGAATACAATAACACATTGCATTTGTATTAGTGTTTTATGAATACAAGTAACTATTATACGTAATTGGTATTCTGTTTCAGTTCCTCACGATTTATCTGACAAGCAATGTTCAATGCATCCAGTAGTAGTTTTACGACTCCGTTACAGTTCTGAGTGTGAGTTCGAATCCCAGCCTCCAAATACATACACATGTATGTTAGGTTTATTAAAGGATGGACCCTAAAGACTCTAAATTGCAAGCGAGCGAGAATATGAGTGTGATTATTAATTTATCTGTGTATCGGTGTCCTGCAATTGGCTGGCAACCAGAAAATTGATAGACAAAATGGAATGCATCATGAATCAAATAAAACACAAACGCATCGTATTTTCAGTGTTGTCATGCAACAAGATTATATTTTTATTGGTGTAATTGTTTACATCCTTAATTTACCTCATACAACATGGAACGAGAAATTCCTACCTGAACATCTGAAAAACAGTTACCTGTTAATCGTTTTGAGGAGCATATTTATCATACAAGCGTGAAATGTTCAAATCTCCGAAAAATCACAATTAAATTCACGTATTATAATAAATTAAACAAACATTCAACAAAAGACAGTATTGAAAATGTAAAATGGAGATTTTCAATGGGGTAATTTCACTCACAATGAACAGGAGACAGTTGAAATCAGACAGCCAGCATGATTATTTAGAGTGACCACTGAGATAAGATGTCACATGTACTTCTATAATGCGACCCCCCCACAGCAGATAGTGCTGTGAATTGGATCGAAACACTTCTGTACGGTTGAGAATGATTCTAAATACAAAATAACTCCATGTAGGTGAGAGTGAAAAACCATGACAACAGTGCTGGAACACATTTCCAAGTAAGCACCAAAAGGAAATCGTGTAATGCTAGTCTTGCAATAAGTGACGAATAATACATGTTAACGACACACGCACACACACAAACACACGCGCACACATGCACACAAAATAAAGTTTATCAAGAGTCCAGTGTGTTTCCAGTCCAAATATACAATACTACGCAGAAGTCTTTGGCTACCATTAGCTTTGTTGATTTGATTCCTTTTTTTTCACAGCAGTCACATTATAAAATGGTCAATAGTGGGGTACATCATTTTGTTGAGGGATGGAGCTTGGGGCGGCCCGGTGGTCCAGTGGTTAGCGCGTTGACCTCACAGTACAAAGGTCGTGTGTTCTCCACGGGCGTGCATGTGTTTTCTCCGGGTACTCTAGTTTTGTCCCACATTAGAAAATATGCATGTCAGGCTGATTGAACACTCTAAATTGTCCGTAGGTGTGAGTGTGAACGCGGATGGTTGTTCGTCTCTGTGTGTCCTGCGATTGGCTGGGAACCGGTTCAGGGTGTTCGAAGACAGCTGGGATAGACTCCAGCACCCCCCGCGATCCTTGTGAGGATAAAGCGGATCGGAAAATGGATGCATGGATGGATGGTGGTAAGTAAGTACTTGAGCAAATGGACACAGCAGCTGATGTCAATAGGTGGCTGTTATAAAAAGTCATTTGAAAAGGCATATGTCACTATATAATAGGTACACTACAGTCTATTCAGTATTGTGTATGATAATAAATTAAATCTGAACAGAAAATAATAAAATATATTATTTAAAATATATATCCATCTATTTTCTAATCCACTTATCCTCACAAGGGTCACAAGGGTGTGGAGTAGGTAGGCAGAGTACACCCTGAACTGGTTCCCAGCGAGTCATAGGGCACACATAGATGAACAACCATTCACACTCACATCGAGGGACAACGAAGAGTGTTCCATGAATCAATCGCAGGGCACACAGAGACGAATAAACCACCCGCGCTCACACTCACACCTAGGGACAATTTGGAGTGTTCAATCAGCCTGCCATGCATGTTTTTGAAATGTTAGAGGAAACCAAAGTACCTGGAGAAAACCCACGCAGGCACGAAGAGAACATGCAAACTCCAAACAGGAAGGCCAACGCCGGAATCGACCCCTGCACCTCTGGCACTGTGAGGTGGACGTGCTAATCAGTCGACTATCGTGCCGCCCCATTTAACATATATTTAAATTTTTTTAAATTATAAAATAAATTTCGGTACACTGTGTATTTTTAAAATAAAATCATAAATATTATCCTACATATATTACTTTAATAATGTGTGTGCGAACAAACAATGAGATATATACACTTAATCATCAAGTGAATAAATTAGATAAAAAATACTTTCTTTGACTATATTGTACTGTATAAGGAAATGGTATACATTGTTATTGAAGTGACAACACTGCATCATAGTGATTAGCATATCTGACTCACAGTTCCGAGGTTCGAATCTTGAATTTGCCTATACTTGACGTTGTGTGGCTTTTTAAATTGGAAATTCTCAATTGTCCCAATATGTGAATGGGTGTTTGTTCATACGTGCCCTGTGATTGATCGGTGACCAGTCCAGGGCTATACCGCCCCCTCTTGTCCAAAGTCAGTTAGGATAGTCTCCAGCGCACCCGTACAACAAATCTAATGGTAGCCTTAGACGTTTGCATAGTAGTGCATGTGATGTCGTTTTTTTTCTGTTCATGAAGTTATCCAATGTAGTATACAGTCTTCTTCATTGTACTTGTTTACGTGTATTAGCAAACTAGCACGTGAACCGGTTCCATTCAGTTTCACACCGAGGACGTCTGGGCGAGTTCCCTGGGGGCTTTGCTCTGCAGCGTGCTGGAGACGGTGTCAGAGTCAAGGAGCTCGATAATGCTGTAAGGGGAGCAGTCCTCCAGGCCCATTTTCCCGCAGGCCCAGCCGCAGAATCCCTTCTCCAGGTCCCTCACGGCATGCCACCACGCGCTGAAGGCCCAGGACACCTGCACAACGGCCGAGTACAGTGCCAGGGACAGCGCCACGGGCATGATGAGCACAGGGTAGAAGATGATGAGAAAGGGGCAGATGGTGATCTTGTGCCAGAACGTCCGCTCCTCGTTGTACACCAAGAAGACGTTGTACCACGTCAGGGTGCCGTAGTAGAAGGATGTGATAAAGGAGAGCAGGAAGACCACAGGGGCACAGGAGATGCTCCACAGGACAACGTGAGGCCCCCGGCACACGCCCAGGCTGCAAGACCGCCTGGAGTCCTCCCTGGCCTCGCACTCAGCATCGAGCCGTTCCCTAGACTTGGCCAGCTCGCGGAGTTCTTTCTCTGTCATGGTCACATGGATGTCCACCACCTGGCCTTTCTTTTTGCCCCGTGTGATGGTGCCTGTTAGAGTTACATAGCGGCTGTCTGGGGGAAGGCTCCAGTCTCCGTCTGTTGAGTAGACACAGGAAGAAATCAGTTTGATTGGGGGTTCTCAAAGTTTTTGAACATTTGAACAGGGCAGAGAAAATAAATTGTATAACTATGGGTAAGAATTTTACACACATTTGGGGTGAAAATCGACCTCTAAAGGTGTGGATCCACATATGTTACCAGACTTCAACTCATTGAGCATCAAAATGGTTAACACATTCAGAAAGTGTGTGTGCGCTTTGTTTTTTTGTTGGGTTTTTTTGGGATGTTTTTTCTGGGATGGCATGGACATGTAACAGGAAATATAACTTAGTAGCCCCCTTCACATTTGCCTTTGTGCACTTGCATCCTGCTGTGAAGTAACAGCGGAGTTAATATAATGTATAATAATGTAATATTGTTGTTGGCACACTGAAAAGCTACAATTTGATTCACCTTCATTTGTGGGTGTAAAGAGGAACTTGGCTCCCTCCTCAGCACTCCTCTCTGCTCCCTCTTCTTCGCCTCCTTGGTCACCACTGGGCCCTCGCTCCACGTCGGAGCGATAGACGATGATGGACTCCGGGCGCTGCTCTCGCTTTCTCCTCCTCTTCCTCCTCACGGATGGTCCCACGTCGCCGTCGTCTACGTGGTTCACCGATGATTCGGACCTGAGGGAGAGGATCTGGGGGCTGCCTTCTCCTTCGGTCTGAGACTCCTCCACATGGGCCATCGTATCAGCTGGCCTATCGCTATGAAGACTATTCTGAATCAGGACTATTGTCCACTCATTGCCTTCAAAGCAGGAAGCGACTGGATGGATGGCATAAACAGACACATATAGGCAGAGCATTTAAAAAAAAGACACTTTTCTATTTGCAGTCACGAAATGAATCACGTGCACAATGATGCTGACCTACATTCTTTGAGCGTTCTTGCATTTGCTGCTGTTACCTTAAAAAATACTGTACACCAAATGCATTTACTGTAAATAAATATACCTGTATATGGATATACAGGGTCAAACACTGTCTGTTAGATTTGATGGAAATGTTTGTGTTAAAGCAAGTTCATGTATCATAAACTGTTTAGTTTCACTAGAGACAGGTTTCTGTTAAGCTACGCGTTTCCTGGGAAGATTTTAACCAGAATTGAAGGAATTAAAGAGACAATGTAAACCATTCTCCTCCCATTTAAATCCCACCCATGTCCGCTCTTTTGTCTTCCGACAGCCGGTAAACGACGCGTCCGTCTCGTACGGAGTAAAACGGATAGTAACGCTTACCTTAACGAAGCTGCACCAGCATTGGGTAGAATTCTAATATTTCAAAATATAAAACCCGATATTTGTGTTGTACTTGGCTGAGCGACACATCAGACCCATACAGATGGGTTACGCAAAAATGACTCCCACTCCATGATAGCGCTCAGGACTGCCAAACTGGTGCTTTACGTAAAGTTATTTCCGGAATTGCCGTAGCGGCCGCCTGTACAGATGCGTTACGTAAAATGTTTTCCTGAATACAGTAGCACCATAACCCCGCCTTCACTTCCGTTAAAGCCTGACGAAAATGTGTCAATTCTTTCCAAATTAAAACGTCCAATCCTTAACTAGGAGCGCGTTTGAATTACTGCAATGATAATAACATATGTTATGGAATAAAAAAAAATTGCTGTCGGTTATAAGTTTGGTACGGAGTTAATGTTTTGGAAAATAATCATATGCTAGCTAAATATTAGCGCTACAAAATTATGTTGGTAAACCGAAGCTCGGAGTTATGCTAATTGGCCGATGAGCAAATTAAAGTAACTGAACTGTAACTATAATGGCGCACCAAGGAACCCCCGGTGCCATTGATAGCTTACTCTGCCGATTGGGTAAGTTTTATTATATTATGAATATATTACTATATATTTTTTAAAAACTTTAATACCAGGTTTCTTCTACTCTTAACTCAAAGTTAAGAACAATTTAGAGCTAGCGTAGTTCTAGCCTTTTTCGAACGTGGCAGAAAATGATCTAAATGGTAAACAGCAATGCTGTGCTGAATTAAAAAGTTGCAAGAATGTATTGTATTTATTTGTTTGTTTTTTGCATAGTCATTGAAGTTCGTGAGCTTTCTCAAAAGAAGAATGACATTGACCGGGAGGTTGAAGGTAGTGTCATTTAAAAATAATAATAATTTTAGCTATTTTGAATAAAACTAAAAGGCATTCAATTGGTTTCTTGTCCTGTTTAATGAAGTTTGGCTTGTGTGCCTGCAGTTCATAAAGCAAACATTGCAGAAAGGAGGACTTACATTGAAACAACTCGCACACATATCAAGGTGCTGGAAGAGGGTGCTGCAGTGAAACACAACACTTTGAAACACAACAGAGCAGCTATAAAAAGGTATGTACACAAGATATTAGTGTGAGGCAATTAATTGTTCCATCTATCCATTCTCTGCTCCGCTTACCCTCCCAAAAACTCCACCAGAAAACCAAGAGTCTTTATTTAAACCCAACATACCTTTTGTGTTATGGTCTGAAGAAACCCAGGCTGGGATTTTTGACCATCATTCCAAAAGGCATTTTAGTACCTCATCACTTACAGAACACTAGACGAACAGTGAGGCAGCATCGTGAAGAGGAACTGAGGCCCTAGCAGACGATTAAAATGGGAAATCCGATTTTAGTGAAAAAAAAAAGCTATTTTATTGTATGGCCATATCATCCACTCCGGCCTAAATGAGTTTTTTATCATCACTGTGATACGTTCAACATGCAATTGCTTTTTCTCCTCCTAGCATGAAGGTGACTCAGGGCTTGCTCCTTCAGTATGAGCGAACTTTGAGAGCAGAACTGGAGAGCGTAAAAGCCAACTACGACAATGACAAGTGGGTCGGCCAAATGTTGGTTTAGCACATTATATTTGCAGTTTATTTGGTGTATCCACTCATCCCCCTTTAATCTATGACCTGTCTAGGGAAGGATTCAAAGACAAAATTACAAGTTACAGGAAGCTGTTTCAGGCTCATCAGAAGCCATTTGCGCAAACACTCCAGGCGCAAAATGATGACATGGAGAGTCCAACCATGGTGTCTCATGATGACGTGTCAGTCAAAACCAAGGAAGGGGGCAGAGCCCATGTCACTGGTAATCGAAGCTCAACAGCTTGATTGCAGTGAGCTGGTTTTAAACATTTAATTAAATGTCTGATTTTGCAGATTCTGACGCTCCTCGTTCCTCCTCAGAGAAACGACCGGACAGGTATTTTGACCACGTACCGTACAGTTAATGTGGATATTAAGTCTACACACCCAATTTGAAATATCAAGTTTTTGTGATATAAGAAAATGAGACCGAGATGAATCATTTTAAAAACTGTAACCCGTCCAACTCAACTGAAAGAAAGAAACACTTTAAGAGATGGGTGGGGGATAAAAAAAAATAACTGAAGTGATGTTGCACAAGTGTGCGCAGCTTCTTCAGATTTTTCCGATCATTTTCCGATGCGCTTTATCCTCACAAGGGTCGCGGTGGGTGCAGGAGCCTATCCCAGCCGTCTTCGGGCAGTAGGCGGGGGACACCCTGACCCGGTTGCCAGCCAATCGCACGGCACACACAGACGAACAACCATCCGCGCTCAAACTCGCACCCAGGAATAATTCTAGAGTGTTTAATCATCCTGCCATGCATGCTTTTGGAATGCGGGAGGAAACTGGAGTACCCGGAGAAAACCCACGCAGGCCCGGGGAGAACATGCAAACTCCACACAGGGAGGCCGGAGCGGGGATTGAACCCAAGACCCAATATGCACTGTGAGGTCAACGCGCTAAGCAGTGGACCACCGGGCTGCCCCTTCTTACTTTAATATTACAAAAAAAATGGCATTTGAACAAGGGTGCATACCCATTGTTTCTATTGCTAATCTCAACTATTTAGTCTTATTTCTTCCAGCACAGAAGCAGACGTGGGAATGGAGAGTTCCCCTGTGAAGGACTCCATGGCTGTCGTCTCCACTGTGAATATCAGTGAGATGAAGGTGAGACAGCGGCGGCATCATAAATCGCAATTCTGGCTTGATGGCCCGCTTTTCGACTCACTGTGACAAACAAAAGGGATGTCCGAGCGGTCCAGAAACCTCCGCGGACGGCAATGCTGAAGAAATGGACATGCAAAGTGAGGCCCGGGCATCACTTTCCTGCAGCGCTGATGAAACTAGAAGCAATGAGCAACATGTCGGGGCACAAGGTAAGCACGCAGCTTTCGAATGCTCCCAATTTGACAGTCCAACGCCGCTGTGTGATCAATATTTCTTTAGATCATCGTGGACCAGATGAGATGCCCGGTGAGGAAGAGGACGACCAGGAGGTCCAACTATTAAGCCAAGTAATCACAAAAGAATCCACCCAGGCAATTTGAAGAGTGATGATCAGTTTGGAGAGGAAATAAGATATTTTCGATTGTGCAAGTTACGTCATATGTATTTTTTTTAAGCTACTCATTAGGAATCACATTAAATATCATAGCCATTTTAAATTACATTTTTTTCGAAAATGCTAATTGTCAAAAAAAAAGCATAATTTTAATACTTTATGTAGTTGTCTCAAAGTAGCTATAGAATTTAATGAAAAAATTAAATGTTTAAAAATAATCATTAGTTAGACTTAATGAATTAAATACTGTTTTATTGAGTTGAAAAATGATCCTATAACTACCGGTATTTTTTTAATTTGTGTATCACCCATAGATAAAATATTAAAATAAAAATTGAAATACTTTATAAATATTACTTTTTTGGAATATTCGACATAATGTGAATGAAGTCTAAATAGTACAATTTCCATATTTAATCTTTTTTTTTATATCTCTAAATCAACTTACAACTATTAACAATTAAGAATGAATACAAACATTAAAAACAATTATAAATATAATATTCATTCATACGTCCAATAATTACATATTTGATATGGTCTTGTTTCTATCTTGAAACTGCTTAAAAAAATAATTGTGCATTTTAAATAATTCAATAAACACAATAATTACATACCATTTTAGTATCGGGGGGGAAAAAAAATCAAAAAAGTAATTTTTGAATGTAATCAAAGTATTTATGACCATTCGTTGATTTTGAATCCTTTTCGAGCTTGCGGTACTGGCCGAAGAGTTTTTGCACGGCAGCGTCCATTGGACGTTCTATTCCATGTGGTTGTTGAGGCAAAGCAGTCGCCTGTGTCGGAGGAAAAGGAGGCAGCACGGGCTCAAATGGAGGAAAGAGCCCTAGCAGAGGAAGAGGAGCAGGCACCACAGCAACATGGCGCTCTTTCGCTTCCGCAGGGTCAACAAGCACAACCTCAGTCCTCCACCACGCCTGGCACGCCAACGTTCCACTTTAAGTAGGTTTTATGTCATAAAACATTCAAGCTCAAATGATGAATATGTGGATATCGTTCATTCCAGCTTTAGCCCAATTTGCTCACCGGTTGAGGGCACGTCTGGGAGCAAATCTCCAGCCTTCATGTTCTCGCTCAATTCTAATGCCAGCACCCCAGGCTACTCCAGTTTCGGCTTCGATGCCGTCCCCTCCCATGAAGAGGTAACGATGGAGAAAGCGCCGCGCCAAACAGATGCCGAGTCAAATACTCAGCACCTCTTTTTGTTTGCAGGATCTGTCGTTCCCTTTCGGCAGCTCCTTTTTCAACGACAAGGTATGACTGACGGTCTTCTCTTGGGTTGACTTTTTCATTTTGCAATTCAAAACAAAAAAAACACCCCACCAAACTCTGCTTTCAGAAAAACCAGGAGACTAAATCAGGCGGCAAGTATCTCACATCTCAGACACACTTTTTTTTTTTTTTTTGATCTCCTCCTAAATTTGTTGAAGTCAATTTCTCTGTCAGGGGATCAAATCCTCTTTTCCACCACTTTAAATCTTCACCCACGTGATTCTGCAGGCCTGGACTTCCTGTTCAACCAGCCGGAGCAAAGCGAGGACTTCCAGTTCCCCTTCACCTCCGAGAGCCCCGCAGATAACAAGGAAGACACGACCACCGACTTTCCCTTTTCATTTAACTTTTGAGAGACATTCTTGGTTTGCATTTGCTTCTTGCTACAATGTTGAGAGTGTTCAGAGAACGTTGACTGTAACTGGCCCAATGTGTGTTCTGTGTTGTGGCATCTGGTTGATTGTTTTAAAGCCTTCATTTCTTTAGTAATTTAGAACGACTGTTACTGTTTGAAGCTTTCTTCAAAGCATTTATTTCCTCAATGTACAACTTCAGTTTTGTAATATTTGAAAAATAAGAATAAATTCTCTTAACTTGGTACGTTACACTTGTAATATTGGGATAATTTTTTTTTAAAGGACCATGTCGTCATAGTTTTGTCTGTCCTGTTTTTTGTGTTGCATTACAAATGTTTTTCTATGTCCTTTGAACATATAGAAACTAGTTTATTCAAATGAATGAGTTGTAATAATTTTACAACTACCTATCATTAAGTTTTTAAACTTTTTCCTTGTAATGCATTCCTTTTTGTAAGATTACATATTCATCATTGAGGTATTTTTTGTTTTAAAAAACATACTTTTGGATATTTTCTCCCTATTTTTCAAAATAACTTGATTTCAATAATTTACATTTATTTAAAATGACAAGCTTCCACTGCGACTTCTAGGAATTTCTATAGGATTACAGTATTTTCAAAATAGTATGACTTTGTAGGTGAACACATTTTTCACAAAAATTATAACGTTAAGACTACTTTTTAAAGAAAAAAATATATATTCTTGTCGGCTGTAATGCTCCCCCTTGAGCAGAACACACCCATTTTTTACACAACCCATTAAGACTATTCTTTGAATGACTCACAAATAGTCAGTTAAGTCTTACAGTGTGTAAATATTTATTCAAGTCCATGACACTTGAGTGCAAAATGACAGGGGAAGTCAACAACGTGACAGAGGACTATTTTGGTTCCCGTTCATGATCGCTTTCAGTAGTTGTACAAAGTAACTCCGCTCTTGAAAAGGTAAAGCTTTGCCTGTACTTTGGGAAAAAAAAACACCTTGGTGAAACCACGACATTCATCCAAACATTCATTTTCTAGCGATGGACCTCATTAGAATGGCGGGTGAGCCGGAGCCTATGCCACGACAATCAAATTCAGAGTATATCACAGAGGAAAATAATAACTATGGAATGGATGGATTAAGATTTTTTTTTTTTAAACAAAAGTGAAATGCTGCTGCACCAGGGGGGAAAAAAAACAGAACAAAACTCATCATGTAAAAACCTGAACCATCTTAAAGGCCACCACATTGCAGGTAATAATAAATACTTTTATCAGCGTTCCTACAGCTTAAGGCAAGCTCAATTTAAGGCTAAAACTTTCTAAATCCATTTGAAATTAAAGAGCAACTTCCTAATGTCTCATTCTGTCCAAAATTGCTACAGTACATAAACGTCTGCTCTTTAAGAGTCCCAACTAAAACCACGTCACTGTTGTGTAATTATAAAAAAAAAACAACAACAACAACTTGTGTTTTTGGGGACTAACCTGGTAATTTAAGTTGGAACAACTTTAAAATATATATTTTTTGACATTTATGGCAACGATGTTAGTGCAACAAAACAAGCAAGTTGTTTGCTCCAAAACAATTTGTAGAGTTGTTTTTACTTATTTTAAAGGGGTTTTTTTTTTTTGTTTGTTGGGAGGTGGGGGGCAATACAAAGGACAATTAGCTCTGTAAACTTATTTCTTTGTTGTAAAATGTAGGAAAAGCCAGTTTTCACAACAGCAACACTTAAAATATTTTTTTGAATTGCCCAATTTAAAATGTGATCAAACTGTTTTGATTTTTTTAAATAAGCATTTTTCCCCCACAAGACTCATTCGGTAAATTATTTTTTTCAGGAGTTTTGACACTTTTCACAATCATGAAATCCTATTTATCATGTGTTGAAAATTTGTACCAGTGTGAAAAGACTGATTTAGGACATTTTAATGCCAATGAAGGCCTTGTTTTTATATTCATTGGATCCATGCCTTTAAAGTATTTTTGAGGGTTTGTGGACATCCGGTTTATAATATTGACAGCTTGAGACAGGAGCAGATTATTTCCATTCCTTTACTACATGTCCCTGAAAGAAACGTGTTCAACCTTGGTGATTCCACTGTAATGAAACCTTATTTGTTTTGAATGCCCCACTCATAAAAAATAACAGCAGTTAGTATGTCCTGATGAACCCTTTTCAATCCAGTTGCTAAAACACTTAAGCTTCAAAAACGTACGGTATGTAAGCAGGCATGTGGAAATGTCACGGAAGGAGTGGGGTTGGGTTTGGTTTTTTTTCCCCTCTTGCTTTAAAAAAGTGCCGAGTGCAATCGGGGAGAACCTAGAAGCCCGAGTCGATGCTGAGAGAGCGCCGGGTCACGTGTTCGATCTCTCCCGGGATGTATTCGCAGAAGCTGGTCTGGTACTTGGCCAACATTTTCAGCATAGGCCGCAGGTTGAACCACCATTGTACCTTGGGCATGCGGTGCCTGAGAGACAAACACGCCGTCATGTCAAGTAAAAAGACGTACAGACCAATTTGGATATACATCTCATATCCTTTCAGAAGTGGGTGTGGTTGGAAAAAAAAGAATGTAAAAGTTTTTTATATGGTGGAAGCTTTTGTGATTAGTGCAAATATTCCAAGCCTTTACTTAATCCTTTCTTGATGAACCTTGGGGAACAATTATAGCCTTTAAAAAAAAAAAATGATGATGCCACAAGGTTGGCGTTTCAATCTTTGGGAATGATTTCAGTATGATAAATCACCACTAAATGACAGGCGTGGCTTTGCTCAGATCTCGGGCCACACATGGTGTTTAGACAGTATGGCGATCCTACGTGGTGTGCGAAAGTAGTGGGGTGGTGAGAACATGGATAAATACCGGCAGCTAACTCTGCAACAGAGCTTTTTCAAATTCAAAAAAGATGACAAAGTCCCTTCATCATCCTTGTGTGCCCTTGCACAAAGGAAACCGCTTTCACATTGAACACACAAAAAGGACTTTTGAAGGGTCAATGTGAACACGCGCACCACATGCACGCCATTAAGCAGGGAGACACACACACACACACACATGCACACACAGTTCAACGTTCATGAAAAGTTCACACACAGTTCAAGCATTAGTGCAGTGTTTTTCTTGCAATGAACTGTTATTTTGCAATGTAAATGCCCTTTTTGTGTTGTATATATTATTTAGTATGAAAGCATTGCTCAGGTGAGGTATCACACATGCAAAACAAAATTATAATAATAGCATCAAAGTGACAGTTCTGCTTGAAAGGCATCCTGAAGCACCTGACCTCTGAGCTCACATTTGAGTGTTATGGCAAAGGCTGTGAACCATTTTCGATTTATTTAGTAACATTTCAAACACTTTCCGAATGCACTGCAAGATGCATCTCAACTACTGAGGATGACTTACTCAAAGTCGGTGACGTCCTTGAGTTCAGTGAGGGGGCTGAATGAGACGACCTTCCTCTGGAGGCCCAGCACGCACGCCGTGTCTGTGGAGTTGCAGAACACGCGACCTGTGGATGACACACGTTGCAATTATTAGGCTCACCTAATTGATTGGGCACTGGTGGTGTATTGCTACGCGTGGCTGGAATGTGAGTGACATTGGTTGCTTTGCATATACAGTCAAACCTTGGTTTTCGTCCATAATCGTCGTCTCATAATTTCGAAAGAAGGCTGTTCGAAAACTGAGTTGTTCGAAAACCAAAACCATGCTCTTTAAAAAAAAAAAAAAAAAAAGTTTATTGAACACGTCTGCTCAGAATAGAAAGCGACACGAGGAAGCGTCACTTCCTCGTCTACCAGAGGAAGCGTCATTTCCTCGTGTAAGGAAGGCGAGAGGAGTCAAGTGGTGCATTCAAGTGCGCTCAGTTTGTTCGAGAACCGAAATTTGTTTGTCATCCGAGGCATAAAAAAACTCAAAATTTTTGGTCGAAAATCTAATTAGTCGAGAACCGAGACGTTCGAAAACCGAGGTTTGACTGTACTTTGTATAGACTGTATATGTGCGGTGTGACTGCCTGGTGAACAGTTCATGGTGTATATTGCCTCTAAACCATGCTTGTAATCAAAACACCGTCTAAAAATACATTTTCCAATTGAAAAGAATGGAAATATCATTAATGCGTTCCACCATTAAGAAAAACAGCGTCACCATATTGAACTGTTGGAAAACAAAACATAGTAATAACAATAACTTAGAAAGGAAAGAATTGAACAGTTTGTGGATCAATAATTCATGCATACATTTTGTAGCTCTTTCTGTGCATCCCTTGGCCACCGAGGGGCAGTGTTATTTATTCATGATTGTAAAAATGAAGAGATTTACAACTTCTCAGTAAGGTGCAGTAATACTGTTTTATAATTAGAGTAGTTATTTTTCTGCAAAGGATAAAGAATATCTATATATTTATGTGTTTTGTTGAAATGCCCAATTGTCTTTGTTTTATGTTTATTTTTAAAATAAGACAAACTGGGAGTAGCAATCAACAGCTTGCAGCAAAACATTGGCCTCGGTTTTGAAGATTTGTTAACTATTTACCAAACTGCTGCTTTTTGTGATGTTGCGCGCCACCATCAGGTGCTCATCATTCATTTTTTTTTTTTGCCCCAACTCAAGACAAAGACTCTTGGTACCAACCTTGCCGGTAGTTTTCTATCAGCTTTTCACTTATCCACTGGATGGCTTTCACTCCCAATTTGGTGCCATAATTTCTGTCGAAGGGAGATGGCGCCCCTCCCTGGTGAATGACATACATTTTCTCACTTTTTGTTTTCTTTTTTCGTGTGAATGAAGACCACGATGTGACGGCGTACCTGTTGAAGATGTCCCAACACGTTGACCCGACAGTCAAAAATGCCCTTCCCTTCGGCGGAATACAACTTGTGGAGGAAATCCGTAGTGTAGTGCTCATGGCATTTTTCATTCCTGTTAAGTATGACCAAGTGATACGACCAATAGCGAAAGTGTGCAAATAATTGATGCTGCCCACTAAAAAGTTTATAAGTGGCACAGCTCTACTTTAATATTATGCAATAGCCTGTCTAAATGGAGCGCCTCCTGTTACATCTACATAGTTCTATGTAACAAATTTTCCCCACATCTACAAATGCTCTGGCCAATCAATTTTAAAAAATGACTCATGAAACGAGCCCAAATCTTTGCCAAACTCTCATGAACACCGTAGACTAACGCACAATATATTGTATATCAAGTAGCATAGCATGAAAAAAGTCAGCCAGACTGGCTTTTGGCTGTTAGCAGCCGCCATTGAATCCAGGTGAACCCGTCTGACCTCAGTACGAGTCCCCGCTGGATGTCCTTCTTCATTTTCTCTGTGAGATGCTCCACATTGGTCTGTGAAAAGGCAACATGAAAGGGAGGTAAATGCCTAAGACAAAAAAAAAAAAAATGGAGAAGAGAATCGGCGGCTGTTACCTTCAGGTCGTGGATGTTAAAGGGGTCCTCAAAAATGTAGGCCGCGTCGGCGCCCACAGCGATGCCGGTGCAGGTCGCTAGGTAACCGCAGTAGCCCCCCATTGTTTCCACCACAAAGACACGTCTCTTTGTCCCTGTAGCAGACTGCTTTATCTTGTCACAGCCCTGAGAGGGAGATTAATAAATAGGAGGTGTCAAGAGGAGATAACTCAAGGCCGGGTGTGTGTGTGGCAAGAATCTGAAAATTGTAACTCATTTATTCACACAGCAGGAGGACGGGCATATGGTACTAAGTCGATTATTTCAAGATTCGTAGATTACATTTGAACGTTTGTGTAGTGCTTGCAGACTATTTACGACTCTGCATATAAAACTCATTCTTTGCATAGAAAACACAGCAATGTGATTTCATGTTTTGTTGCACTTTTGAACAGCTGTTTTAAGACTGCTGACCAGTTACAAAAACAGTAAGCCTAAAAAGTCCAAAAGACTCATTTTGTCCCCCCAAAAATTATAGCTCAATTTAAAAACTATTCATATCTAAAAATATATATAGTTGAACCTCTTTTCAACGTACCCCGTTTATGTTTTCACCCCTATAACGTTCACATTTCAAAGTCCCAATTTCACGTACAGGAAATTCATTTTCCATTTGCCGATTAAGCTTACAATGAACAATCTTTATAACGTAAATGTCATTATAACAACCACATTTTTCCCACAAAAGTAGTGAAAAGGTTCATCCTGTATTTATGTGTATTACAATATGTGCCTCAGCGTTACCTCCATTGCAGCGTTCACGGCAGTGTCGGCCCCCAGACTGAAGTCCGTTCCAGGGACGTTGTTGCTGATGGTAGCGGGAATCACACACATTGGGATACACAGCGAGTCGTAGTGGGCTCGGGCCTCAAAGAGCTCCAGCACGCCTCTGTAGGCCTTCGAAAGCAGTAATGACAACCACTGAAGACTGCTGTAAAAGACCATAAATTCTGGCCCTTTATGGATCTTGAAGGCCATCGTTTTTTTTCATTGAGTTTTTACAGCATACTCACTTTCGGTAATGTCCTTGCGTGTGGCAAAAGTAAGATAAAGTCGCCAAAGGTTGTTTTTTTTAGGCCTTTAAAGCACAATGAAAGTGCTCATGCAAGAACTGCGTTAGCCACAGCTCACACCAAGACAACCACAAGGTGATACACCGGTGTCTTCACACATACACTACAGCATGTACAGCATGTCCTGCCTATCTTATGCTTGTAAATATCATCAATTACATTTACAATTTGCTGTCAAAAGGTTTTGTAGGATGGGTAAAAATATGTCAAAAATGCCTTTGATTGCATTTGAGTCTGAAAAGTATTCCACACGATCAAAGGGGGGTTTTAGTTAGTTAGTTTTACTGTACCTCAAACCCTCCGATGACAAGCAGAGCTGAGATATTGAACTTGTCAATGTTCTCCACAATCTTCTCCATGTGTTTGCTTGGAAGTGTTCTGCACAAGGGTAGGGAAGTGTGCCATTTATTTGTCACCGAGAAGTAAACCAGAGCATTTACTCTTCGTAATCTGGACGTCACCGTTTTGTGCCCAACAGCGAGCCTCCTTGGCCCGTCCATCCCGCCACATTGTGCCACTCCATCTCAAACACCTGCAGAGCCACAGAAAGTCACATTCACCTTGTTACCAAGATGGATGGATGGTGGTCAAGCACGCCGAGGTGGAGGGCCTCACATCGCCATTGGCAAAGCCCTGGAAGCCGTTGTGCACGGCGTAGACCTTGTGCCCGTGAGCAATGGCCAATCTCACGGCCGACCTCACGGCTGCGTTCATGCCCGCCGCCGGGGCGCCCACATTCAGGATGGCGAGCGAGAAGTTGCTCTAGGGGGAAGAGAATTCAGACTCAGTACTTTGATTTATGTTTGTGTCTTCTTGTACCCAAGCACTTGGACACTTAATATCAAAGTTAAAGTGGAATATTTTTGGGCAGTGATTATCTTCTAAAACGCAAACATTATTTTTGCACTTGAATGACAGCTTTTGCTACTATGACGACTGGTGGCGGAACGAAGTTCAACTACTTGAGATTCAACGACTCCGGAGCAGGAGACGTTCAACCCACCACATCCAGACTGCAAATGAATGCATAAGCAACCACTGTCAAATTAAAAAAGAAAAAAAAAACTGTTCACGGGGCAGTTATCATGTACATTCGCCCCACTATTAATATTAAGTGCAGAAATAGTCACTCAAAGACACTTTTTCAAGAAAAGGTGGATAACAAAAGACTGAATTGGTTGTTTCAGTTCTCACTTGATGGGTGAACGGGAACTTTGGAGACCGAACTATGTATAAAAGCTGTTCAAGTAATTTTTCACAATAAACCCACTTTCAAAGTCAAAATTACCTCTATCTATAATCTATAGTAAGGATTAATTAGGGTGCCACTGGTGACTAACCTTTGACTGGGCAGGCTTCTGGAAGGCAAGAAGCTTATAGATGTTCCAGTTGTTTTCAAAACTCCTGCAAGGACATTTTAGCTCAGTTTTAATTTGTGGTACACCTGCATGCTCTTAATGCAATCCTATGAAAGAAATTTACTTGAGAAGTTACCCTTGACCAAACTGAGGTCACACACTATTGTAAAAAAGGTTGGATCATGTGCGCAGAAATCTTAGTGCTTACCCGCCACGCAGTTTAACAGCCTCGTCAAACCTCTTCTCATTCATGGCCGTCTGCACCAACTTTGTCTGAAAGAGAGGGTGTGTTAAGCAAAGCAGAGCGGCGCTGATTTGCGGGGAGAAACACCAACGCCAGACGACAGCCTCACCATCTCCACACACTCCATGAGAGGCAGACGGACAGCCTGATTGCCAGACAGTCCAATGACGCAGGCCGGGGTTTCGGGAGACGCCTCCATCAGGGCAACGACCGCCTCCACACCTAACTTGCTGCTCTGAAGACATAAAAGGCAGCAACAAGAGAGCCTGATTACCTAAGAAAAATGTCATGAAAGTGTATGTTTTGAAATGGAATTTAGTTATAGACAGTATATGTGTACACAACATAGAGTGGAGACACTGTACGGCATATAACTTAATTCATATTTGTTAAAATGTAGTAAAATTGAATGTTCAAACGAAACGTCATGCGTCTTGACTTACAAACAGCCTCTCTGAACCCATTATGTTCCTAGGTTGAGAAATACCGATATAGCTCAATTTATTTATCTTTTAAATGTCGAAATGACATTAATTTCCCTAAATTAGCGCAAAATCCCAGCGCTACACAAAAAGAGAAATGTTATTAGAAATTCTGTAGCATTCTCTCACCACACAGTGTGCCACTGTAAATTGTGAATGCGTACACATCACCTCACACCGTGCCAATAAGTGTTGGTGCACCCTTCTGAAGTACCAAAAAAGAAGGCAGAGTTCAAAATAAGCAACATAGACGTGTCATGTAATACATTGGCCCCATCCCATGCAGTGATTTCCCGACACATTTGTTACATAGTTACCGCGTGCTCTGTTTTCAAGACGCACAACTCACCAGTATCCTGTCGAACGCTGAAGGAGTTCCTCCTCGCTGAACATGTCCGAGTACGGTGACTCTGGTGTCGTAGCCCAACCGCTTCACCACCAGCTTCAGAGTCATACCAAGAGAGTGTTACATGTTGTACCTAATAATTAGATCATCTTCCCAATCAAGCTTACATCTTGCAGATAAGTGGAGGAGATGGGCTTGCCGTGCATGTCGATAGCACCTTCTGCAACAATAATAATGTTGAGTCTGGACCCTTTGATACGACTCTGGAAGCAAGCACAGACACCAAAGATATCAATAAGATGTTAACATGTCTTTGAATTGGAACAATAACTAAACTAAGGATGGACTTTTAATTAAAGCTGAAAACATATTTATTTGTCATTTAATAGGGATGGAATATTCTCAGTGAATTTTCTCTATAGTATATAGTCCGTGTCAAAGTCAAGGCCCGGGGGCCAGATCCGGCCTGCCATGTCATTTCATTTGGCCCCCCGAAAGAAAATCAAGCGTGTCAACTTGCATGATCCTAGCTAAAATCTGTACCAAAATGTCAAATTGTCAGGTATAATAAATGATGAGATTTTGTAATAATTTTGTTGCCCTGTTTACACTCACTTGAGCAATACTTGACTATTGTAGTTGACCGATTTCAAAACTAGTTGTACATTAAATTTGGTGTGTTCAAGTAGTGTTCAATGGTGGACACGGTATGTTCCAGACTCACTTGCAATAGGTGAAAATTTGTAGTGTAAGGGGATCACATAAAAACTTAACTAAAAAAATATTGTTTTACCCCACTCACACACTTAAAACACATTGATTAAAAACTTTTTAAACATGTTTGGATGTGAAAAAGCTGACACCACATCGTGCTTCTTTAGAAAGGACAGTCATTGAGATATCATTTGCTTGGTGCAACCAAAGAAAAAAAATGTCTTGCTTCAAGATGTGATTGCTCAACTGTCAATTCCACACAATCAAAATAATTCTTCATGAAACATTCATGTATTATTATTATTATGCCCATCCCTACACTGAACATAGTCTGGACCTCTCACCGCCTCGAGACGGTCACACATGCGATCCTCCCAGTCATCCTTAGGAGGAGCCTCTGGGATGAAGAGCCAATCAGCGCCGGATGCTAACGCAGACACGAGAGCTAGATAGCTGGAGAAACAAAAAAAAACAGTCCAGATGTTCGCATTTGGCCAGGAGCAATAAATAAACGAATAAAGGAGCACAGGACTTTGTTCAAACTCACCCGCAGTGGCGCCCCATGACCTCCAGGACAAATGTGCGTTGGTGGCTGTCGGGAGAAAAACAACAAGGACATCAACTATTTTTTTTTTAAGGACCTCCTGCATGTTGACTCCAAATATTGAGATTGTACATCTGAGAGATGCATAGAGAGTTCAAATCAAGTCTGGGCAAGAACCAGCAGGCTCAAACAAACACTCCTTTGGATAGTAGTGTTTTCTTTTTTCATTGGTATTGTAAATATCAATGTAATCCTATTTTTCGGGACACATGATTTTTAAAACATAGTGTCCAAAAAAAAAAAAAGACTACTCACTCTCTGCTTACCCATTTCCCATGTTTTTTTTTGTTTGTTTTTGTTTCCGCTGCGTTTTCAAGAAAGAAAATTCAAAGAGCGGAAAAAAAAAATGCTTTACATCAGGAAGGGCATCCATCATAAAAACTGCGCTAATTAAATCATTCAAATTGTAGTCGAAAAACACAACAGTACGTTTTGTGTTCACGTTTTACAGTTGTTAACTTCTTTTCATATCAGTGTCACGAAACACCTGAATTTCAGAATATGAACTAATTTTTACACTTGTCTGAAAGTTAAAATGTTCATTGAAAGCAGATCGGTAGCGTTACGTTTTTTTTTTTTCCCCCATTATAGTACAAGTAAATGTAGTGCTCATTTCACCTTTGTGCAGTCGTCATGATAGCATCAATGATTTCCATGATGCGGTGCAGAGCAGAGTCTGCTCCGATGGTCATGTCAGTGCCACAGAAGTCGTTATCTATGGAGCCCACCAGACCCACGATGTTGAGATGGCTGTGCTGCTTCGCCAGCGCCTCCGTGATTTCCCCTGAAAGAGGCACCGGGTCAAAAAAAAAGCCCTCATGTTTTTTTTCAACCCCAAGGAGACGTCAAACGGCGGGCTTTTGGGCTCACCACTTTGGACAAGCTCATCCAGCAGGCTGCTCCACTCGCTTCGAAAAATGTTGGCGCCGGTGAGACTGCCGTCGCCGCCGCACACGCACAGGTTGGTGATCCCCCGTTTCACTAAGTTGAAGGCGGCCGCTAGCCTTCCTTGGCGGGTCATGAACACTTTGCATCGCGCACTGCCAATCACAGTTCCGCCCTATACCGGTCCGGTCACAGGATAATGTCAGAATTCAGGAGTAGCGTGAAGCAGTGTGATGATTATTTAACACATTTGAGAACAGTAAATATGAAATTAAGGCTTGGCAAAAATAGCTTTAAAATAAAGTGTTATTCAAAAGGGTTTCACAAAAATCTAATTTCGCCAGGACTTTCCTTCCAGAAAACAATGACAATGACGTTTAAAATTAGTTTTGCTTACCACTTTCTTTACAGATATGTAAACTTGAGCAATAAAGGCAAATGAATAAAGGACATAAAATCATTCAGCACTATCCGAGACGGAAATTTTCCATCACTGTCACAATCACAGAGGTCAACAGTAGACAAAACTAGAAACGACCACGAAAAGTGCACGTGAATGAAGAGAGGTGCCGTTGTCAAGCCAAAATTCCAATGAAAGGAACTGAGGGCGACGACGTTGATTACATTCACAAAATATCACAGCAACCCCACAATATCATGCAGAGTTTAGTGCTTCATGGTGATGCATGACACCCATGCCGTGGCATTTTTTTTTTGATCCTTGGTGAGTTCTAATCCAGCTCGAGATGGTGAAGTGCAATAAGGACGAACGTAAGAACAAAACATTTTCATCCAAACACAACAGCATGCTCTCTCAGCAGTCGCGCGCATACCAGTTCGTGATGACACAGCTAAATAAACAGGACCGCGGACTATAGCACAGTGGAACCTCTACATTGGAATTGGAAAGGTATCTGATGAGACTTCAGCTAAGTGAGTTCTCACTATGCCAGTCACACCGAAGTTGAGGAGATGTTTTAACATCAACTTGTTTTTGCACTAGAAGACAAGTCATACATGTGTTACATTTGTCATTAAGCATGACATATACCGGTGATCTTTGGTCCTCCTTGTTTATTTTTACAACTTCAAAGTGTTTATCATACCAAATATCTCTGTTGATGATGATGAGTTTCACGCGGATTTCTATTCGGAGAAAATGTGTGTCTAAATCCGAACAATGCTTGTGGGTGGTCAACAAACATCCCTTGTTGTGTTCAACCTTAGAGGCTACACAGTAAATGTCATTGGTACCCTGACTAAAAAGAACAATCAATTGGAGTGGGGGAGAATATATAAAGATGCCTTTCAAGTGCTACACAAGCTCCTCAAAATGGACACCAGCATTTGTATCATTCAAATGCAACTTGCTGATTGCTTTTAGCAAGTACACACTACCTGAGTACAGCTAACAAACATGCAGCAAGGCCCCTTACCAGATTACAAGCTGTATGAGGAGGGAAGATGGATGAAATAATGAAAGTCCTATCATTAAAACAGAAAGAGACAGAGAACTTGAAAACGCAGTGAGCGTGACATTTTACAGATCGGAGGAGAAAATTCTCCTGTTAACCTGGCACTGAAAGATAAACACTACTAGAAAGGGGAGGACACACTTACCGATAATCGTGGCAAATTTGAGCATTTTTCCCTCCCTTGCAATCAAAGTCAGCAAAGGCCCGATTACCATATGTGTATGAAATATCCTGAGTGATCATTGTGTGATGTGGAACAGTGATTATTTTTTTCCTCCATCTGCCTTGAAAAACGGATGTGTTGGGCTGACAATTGTGCAGGTAAATATTCAATATTCACGATTAGAAATCCTCAACACCAATTTGGAGCATGCGACTGGTGCTACCGATCACATCATTCAACCTACCAGCTGGATGATGTTAGTAACGCTTTGCCAGTGTGCTAGTTTAATGTGATCCCCGCCTTCCACAAGGCCCTGGTAGCCCTATAGGATAACAAAAAGAGGTATGACATCAGAACAAACTGCATTAAAGCCACACCAGTATATATTAAAACAACTGGAGAGACTGATGTAATGCATATTTTATTGTAGTACTTTTTTTTTTTTACCTCATATATCAAGTAGACCTTGGCACCAACATAGATGCCCATTCTGGTCACAGCTCGCACAGCAGCATTCATCCCTGAGCCACGGACATTTCAAAATATGGATTAATAATTTCAGAAGAGGTTTTCTGAATACAGGGTACATTCATTTTGACCGGGAACAGTTTGTGATCCAAAGCATACCACATCAAGTGTAATTAATGGAATAGGCCTAATGGAATAGGCCCACATAGTCCTTTAAGCAACAAAATTTAATGCAATCGGTGCAACCATATAAAGTATATAGACAGACAATTCAACAATACTCATGGGCATATGTTCTTTATCCTCCACAAAGAAAAAGGACAAAAATACTGCAGTTTATAAAGTTACTTAGAGTAGTTGAGACTCTTCATTTGGCACTTCATTTCAATTGGAAAAGATAATTTGAGAAAGGTTCTTTTAAGGTATAAGCATGCTCACAGAACGAATTAAGCAAGGATCACTATTTTATTTGAAACCCACTGCGATGGTGTTATATCCAATTTATGATTTAAAAGGGTAATTTTTCAAATGCAGTAAATAGTACAACGTGGGCCATGAAAGGGTGTTTGTTTATAGCACTGGGTGTTACTTCATCAGAGAATTTATGACTTCGTAACTTTATCTTGGTCAAAGGTTAGTTAGAATTGAACATGGAGGTTTGTCAAGAGGCTGCGGTCGTTTTAGGTATTCGTCTGTTTAAAGTCCGTGTAACACAAAAATGACCATTTTTGCTAAGGTCATTGAACGCCCCATAAGTAGGTTCTCCACAAGTATATTTCGTAATATCGACGTAGATATGGTATTCTGGTTAAATTGTGCGCGCGACTACGTAGAACAAGTACTGTGTCAAAAGAGAGATGACATACAGTAATATTCTATCGCCCCGAAAGGTACAGCATGTTGCATTTTTAATTGAAATGTTAAAACACAGTTGAAGTGTGTGTGGAGTCACCTTGTGCGTCGCCACCGCTAGTCAGCACCGCTATTGCCCGGCCGGCCCCCGTCATCTTCAACTTCTCCAGGTCCATGGATGCCATGTTTGTTATTTCTAGTCAGTGAAAATGTGATGCATCCAAAGGATGATCGTTTCAAACACCAGGTGGTCCGAGAGTTGCTTCGTTTTCCTTGAGCGTGGCAGCCGTTCGTTTCACCTGATTTCAACCAGTAGTCGACGTCTCTCCAATACTCCGCCTGTCTAAAAAGTGAGTGTAGTTTTGTTTACCCACGCCGCCCGGAAATACGTGTTCCGCATTTATAGGAGTGGGCTAGAACCGAAGGACCTAAGAACCGCCCGCCCGCGAGGCCCTGATTTAAAGACGATAGAAGAACATGAAAATTATGCGCATAGTTCGGCTACTTCCGTTCAGCACGTACAACACGGACGCATGATAGTAGGCGTGACTTTGCTAACCACTCCTAAACCATTACAGCAACACTTGTAAATGTTTTTAGATTCGAGTAGATATACTGTGTATACAGTACATAGAGAGACATCGAGAGAGTGAGATCGAGAGAGATTCTTAACTCTTCAACCAGGGAAAGTCACTAAATGTGCTAACCTTTATTAAGGATCCTCGTCGTGACTAACACTAAAAGTTCTAACACAATTTAGACCATTATGCACAAAGACAATTGTACAGTGAAAATGTCTTATAAATTTGACACGTCGCAGCATGAGTGTTGTTACCAATAACCATGCCCAAAAAAATGGAGTACTGTACCTGTATATAAAACGAGGCTTAAAAAAACTCAAAACGTGCGCTGCGATTGGCTGACAGTACACAAAACATCCATCCATTATCTGAACCTCTTTATCCTCACAAGGGTCTGGGCATTCTGGGGCCTATCCCAGCTGACTTCAGGCTGGAGGCGTGGTACACCCTAAACTGGTTGCCAGCCAATCACTGTTAATCACACCTACCAACAATTGAGAGAGATCAATTAACCACCCATTCATGATTTTGTAATGCGGGAGGAAACCAAAGTACCCAGAGAAAACCTACGCAGGCACGGGTAGAACAGCCAAATTCCACACAGGAAGGCCCGAGCCTGGAATTGAACCCTGGACCTCTGCACTGTGAGGCAGACATGTAAACTACCATTGTCCACCGTGCTACCCATACAGGAAACAGATGGATGCAATTAATAATAAAAGCAGCGACACAAGATTTTGGGTACAGTACATCAGCATTTATTCCATGCAGTTGCTTGCTTGGATTATATTCCCCCAGATGTCCACCGTACTGTACTCTGGAAAATACAGGAATCTGACAGTATTGGTTTGATCATAATGTCACTCGAAAGGAAGAGCTGTAAAATGAGCGTAGTCAGGAAAAAAATGTAACGTGTACATGAGATGATGTTACGATTTGAAACAACCTCACAGACACAAACTGGTATTAAATATGAGCGAAAATGACAGAAAGGACGGGGTGAAAAAAACTTAAAAGTCTGCATCACAGATGCTTTCAGACCTGTGGTCTCTTTGACGCCTGATTGGCTTTTGGTGAAAACAGAAGAGATACTTATGTTGACTGGAGTAAACATTTGGAACCATTTGTTGTTGTTGTTGTTAAGTGCCACCACATCCATACTTTATCTGTAATGATGATGATACGATATGATGATTTGATCCACCGAACATAAAACTAATACTGTCCTCCTACCTGTTCATTGTGCTTTCTTTAAATAATACTCCTGTTGAAGCTGCCTGAAATTAAAAAGAACACTCACTTGCCATTCGTAATAAATTAATTCAATAATCCTGTAGGCCAGCTACGAAGAAAACGAACCACAATCATACTTCACAGGATGTATGTCAGGCATTCCCCACAGCTTGATCATGACATTGCTGGGGTTAATTCATTTACAGCAACGTAAACACAAAGGAGACAGTCGGGGGAGGCTGGAGCTCATGTGGCTTTTGCAAAAGCTTTCAAGCTCAATTCCACAGATAACGATGCAGTTCATCCAGTTCAATGCTGATGTCAAACACATCACAAACATTCTTTTCAGCCAGTTTGAGCAGCGCACCAATGACAGGTCAAGTTACATCTGCTGATGTTTCTATACACAGAGGAAAGTAACACTGAAATGAAGGAAAATTAAAACAGCCCCGTGGCCTTATTGATCTCTGGCTTGTGTATTCCTTATAGCCTGCTTACATAGACAAAAGCTGACAACAAAAATCAATGTTGCCTTCTCCCCAAATTCTGTACAAAGGAAAGGCAGACACTCAAAAGAAGGGGGAACAAATTAAGCTCCAACAGATGCAGCATACCTTCAAAAAACAAAACAACAGATCAAAAAAAAATTTTTGATTTTGGAGCGCATCTGTGGTCAGAAAAAAAGCAGCAGAGCCACAAATACAAATCATTGAATTTGTCGCCACCTGGCTCCTGTTCTCAGCTGGCAACGTCCAACCAGAACAACAAAAAACAAAACCAAAGAAAAAAACCCCAGAAAATCAAAATAAAAACTTCACTAGTCACCAGTCATTGTGTCTAGCCAGCTAGACCCTCTTGATCCCAAGCAAGCAACCTCCACTCTTAATTGCTTTTGTTTTGTTCACAAGCACAGGGGGAATGGTTTGCTCTTTTTGGACTAACAGAAGTGCCATGACACACACATTTAGCGTTACATCAGTAAGAAGTACCCTGCTGGAAAGTGTTATATGAGACATGATGCACTTGAAAATGGGGGAGGAGATTCTGCACCTGAAAACTATTACCTCAAATGGTGGCTGCGGCATTTATTTGAAGGAGGCGTCTATTTTGCGAAAGTCTTTGTCAAAGTGGAGCGAGATATGCTGCTGTTGGTTGATTGCTTGACAGTGAATAACGTGCAACTGCTTCAAGAGCAGTCGCTCTGTTTTATTATTTCCATTCAATAATCTCTCAAACTGAAACACAAGAATATGCCACAAAATGGCGCCAAAGCCATGTCTAAACAGGAAAGCGGTAGTGTTATCAGTGTCAAGTCCTGAATTGTTACAGAGGAGCAAACATTAGCCTGGGTTGTTAGCGGAAGTAAGAGAAAGTTGTCCTCATGTGTGCACGTGCATTTAAAGTGCATTTTTTTCCCCCCACAATCAAATAAAACTGTTTTGGGGTTATAGTTTGAACCATGTAAACCTTATGGTTTTGCCTATAGATGTCATGAGACTATTTTTGTCTAAATGAAGCTCACTTGAGCACCAAGATACCACCAGTGGACACCATAGCACCACCGTTGTTGTTTTGGCCTGAGCGCAAAAACATAGGAGGTTTTTTTTTTCAGCTGATAATTTGCAAATGGGCAAATTTGCAGAAACCACAAATGTGAGGTTTAAGGTTTCAGAGTTATTACTTGGTATATATACTTGGTATTATACATGGTATAATTAGAGCAGTGGCCACCATTTGAGGAAATTTGCAAAGAGCAAAAAAAAATAAAAAATAAAAAAACGGTTGTCCAAACAACATTCGAACATACAGTAATTGGTCCAGTCCAGTTTGTTCCGGTCCTTCTCGAACAGTCCTGAGATGAGACTTGAAAGCATAATGTCTAAAGGGGACTTTGTGGATCCTTGACGCTCTGAGAGCATCATTTGATTCGTGATGAGAGAAGAAGCTGGATATCGTCTTTTGTTTTGTTCATTCCAGCTGTTCTCCTCAGCTCCATCTCACCGTGTTCCAACCGGTCCACCTAATGCGGTCACATGCACGCTGGGCACGCTCACAGCGTGATGAGCGGAAGGAATGGAGTCCGGTGGTCATGCTGGTGTTTGCAATGCGAGTTTTGTAATGGGAGAGCCACCAGTTCTGGAGGAGAGGACGGTGGGTCGCGAGGGTTCTGTAAACTCATAGTAAAGCTAGTTGATGCAAGAGCATGGAATCTTACATGTTCAAATATGGTCATCAAGAGAAATTCTGGCCCGAACAATTAAAATGCTCTTCCACTACATAACAGAAGGTACAAGTTACCTGCGTAAACACATGTCGCTATTTCACACAAGAGAATAATCGCTGTATATTCAACTAAACAGGCCCCGATTTCACAGTGAGTACATGGAATTGTTTGTCATTATTATTTCAGTAAAGATAATTTTCGTGACATTTTTGTATAGTGGTGAACTCCAGGATGGTGCGTGCTGATTTGGGGGATTTTGCCATGTAACTCAACAAAATGAAGACAGCGCCTGCAGCCAGATAAAGGCATGGAGCTCCACATCTGGGTCACCTGAGAGATTATCGATGATGTAACTCGCCATCGCTCGCTGTCAGCATGAGAACCAATCAGGTTTCCATGCGCCCTCTTCACTCTTACCACCCGTGTTTTGATCCCAAAATCGCTCTCGCCGCCGCCAACCAGTTGGCATGTGGGTAAATATGTCTCAACAGTCTTTTTCTTCACCCCGATTTCCTGAATAGTCCTTCAGAATTCAAAAATAAATTATGAATGTTATTCTATATCATGTACATGTTATGTTCATTCTAAAAGGGAATCCCTGCCATGGGTTGCCTGGATGCTGTGCTGAACATGAGGGAATGAAGGCCTGGTAAATGGAGGAAGGGATCTGGGACAGATTGCTGTTTTTTTTTTGTTTTTTTTTTGACATCATTGTCCTCTTATTGCTATATTCTCTGCAGGACCCAGTGGAACACTGTTGGTTCCAGGCAAAAAAAAAAAAAGATCAGTGCCCAATGATGCATTCACCATGAGGAAGGGGCTGGTTTGTTGTTCCGGATGGTGGCATCTGAGCATTCCGCTTCGGATGAGTCACAGTCTGAGTCCCCATACTGGAGAGGATTCTGGGGGGGGTTGGCATAGATTAATATTATGAAAGGCAAATTGAGTATTCTAACCAGACACAACATTAGTTACACCTGCACAATCAAATTCAATATTAGATACTGTCAAACGGTCTATCTTTCTAAAATGTCTGCTTATGCATCGTTTTAGATCAAAACCGCATTGCTTGGTTATCTGCTTTTTGGTTGACGGTACAGAGAGAGAGGGACAAAGAGAACAAGGAGAGGATTTTGGATTAGTATTCAATTATTTTACTATTTTTATGTCTGGTTTTTTACATTTGTATCATCTATCCTCACATTAAATGCTTTCCCCCACAGACACTGAACTAATACATCAGTGGACATCACTCTAGATAGGACGTTATTATGAATGAACTACATGATTTAGTATTTGCTTAATTTTCACTATGAATGTCCGATGCCCGTTCACCTAATGATTATAAGTGTTATAGAAAATGGATGACTGAACGTGGCACGGCCCTCAGAGGATGTGGCCATCTCTGTAATCGGATCTATTTGATTTAAAACCACTAACCTCGTAGCTGTGCTCATCCGAGCACAGTTTTCCCAAGGAGATCTGTGTCTTGACCCTGCGGACGGCGCACTCCTTGTCAGACAAGCCGTCCGATTGAGTGGAGATATCGATGGGGATGTCCGGCGTGTGCGAAAGCAGCTCGTCCAGGTGCTCCTCCTGGCTAGCACTCAGCCTCTCCAGGGGCCCGCTGTGGGAGTGATCGCTGGTGTTGCCCTCCTCTCCGTCGGATACAGACAGGTTCTCCGAGCTGAACGTGGAGTATGACTGGAAGCTGCTCATACAGCGATGAGGTCTGCGAGAGAGCGCAAAAAGAGGAGGACGTTGATACAGAAAACTGCATAATTTAAAGCAAAATGTTTTTCTTTTTTTTCTATGAGGAAACATTTAGCACTGTTACTGTTTTTTTTTTTTTTTTTTTTTTGGTTGGCACGATAAGACTTTCCAAAAACTTTGATTTGGAGATTCTGTGACTATTATCGTTTATTTGCATACATCTGCTTCTCGCTCTCACCACAAACAAGACTTTGAATTGCCCTCACATGTGAATGGGGTTTGTCTTTGCTCTTTCAGCTATGCTGCCGACCAGCCAAAGGTGTTCACATAAAATGAAACTCCCACCATAAGCGCAAAACTAGGATGTGTTGGTCCATAACACACCTGATTCATGCGATCAGCTCATTAGCAAGCTCTGCAGGAGCCTAATAAAGATCCTGATCACTTCAATCAGGTGTGTTGCAGCAGGAAGAGACGGAAAACATGCAGTCTAACGGCTATTGAGGACTGGAGTTTGACACCAGTATGGTAAGCGAAGGTTGTTACAAAATGCAAGGGTCTTTGGTTTATGATTGTCCCAACAGATGTTTCAAAGGAAGGTATGCTCGGTTACCAATGTAATTACCATTTATTGTTTTATATTTGGCCTCGAGGTGTTTTTCATCCAAATATTTACTGTACCCGTGACTTAACTCATGCTCTAGTGACTACTGTGTGTTCTGACAAACAGAAATTGGCGTTACTTTGCCACTGTTGGAACAGAACTCTGTTATGAACAGAGAACACTCGAAACAATACCTGTTATCATTCACCGAATTGAGCAATGGCACAGTACCTCTGTCTCCTTGGAAACTCCACTTCACTATCCACCTCTCCTTCCTCCTCTTCAGATGACTCGTCCCCACCCTGTAAGTAAGCAATCGCAGCGTCATCTTCCATGACCTCTCCTTACATCACTTTGACACACATCATTATTAGACCAATGGTGGCTTACCTTCCTCAGCGGTCTGAGTGTACGGGGAAGTGCATTAGGAAGGGTGTGTTTGTTCTGGGAGGACTCCTGTTCCTGAGGCTCTGGCTTCTTCAAGACCTCCCCATTAGAACTGGGATCTTTGATGGGAGCCCTCAAAGAGGACTGGCTGCCCTCTTGAGTACTGGGCAATGAAAAGTTGGGCAAGTCTGGCTGGCTGGATGCAGGAGTGGTCTCCTGACAGTGAAGGCATCCAGGGAACAGGTGAGCCTGGCAGCACGGACAGCCAGAACCGGCACCTGGGAGGGGATTGGAGCTGGTGGATGAGGTCCGCTGACGTGTGTCTGCATCCATCGCTGTGGAGATGAGGTCAGGGCTGGATCCGGAAACACGCCGCTGTAGGTGATCAGTCTGAGGGCTACGCAAGGCAGCGGCGGGGCCAAAATAACGCAGGTTATTGGCACAGTTTACAACGGCCTCTTCGCGGCCCTTCAACGGGAGTGGCGATCCTGAGGTAGGCAGCGGGAGGTGGTGATGATGGTGCTGAGGTGGCTCCTGTAGTGACTGGACGTCGTCGGGCACTCCTGTAGTCGATTTCAACACCCCGAGGAACTCGTTATGGCTTCCTTTACTGTTGGCCCGGCGATGGCGGGGCTTGCTTCGGTAGCGGGCTTTCCCAGGAGGCGTGGGCACCTTTGGGCTAGCGGACAGTGGTGAGGGGGACGGCAGGGGGTCAACGCTGGAGATACCGTCAGAACGGAGCAAGTCTGGCCTGGAGGAGGCACATACAGAAATAGTGTCCTTTTAGAAATGTTTTCAAAAAGGTTGTGGCAAAGGGGAAAAGTGTGATAAAAGGTCATCTTTGTCCTGGCTGCTTAGGACAATAAAATAAGCCCAAGACCAACCGTGCATACTTTACACCTCGACTATGTTTTGCGTGAATGTTAACAAACTCACCTTCCAAGCAAACAGCATTCGTCCATCTGCTTAGTCATGTGTCATGAGTGAGTATTCAAGTTGTACTCTACAGTTTGTTTTTACATGTGCGTGTGATAATTAAGACTGTTTAAAAACGGGGTATGCATATCATTGATTGCCTTTGGCAAGTCTTCCTTTTTGCGTAGTGTATCCTTCGGTGACGACAGCCCACCCCAAGTGAGTTCACGTGCCGTTATCAGAACATGGTCCGATGCATTAGCAATTGGGGACGGATAAATTTAACAGAAGCGTGAAAATTAACCTTTTGCAATCACATCTGCTTGCTTGATATCAACCTCCAAATCTTTTGTTTTCAGGTGCTGTTCATTATACATAATTGACCCTTTGTCATCGGCCATCATTTATTGTTGTTATGATCATAAGCTTAGTAAAAAAAAAAAAAAAAACAAATTTTAAAATGAACTTGATTACTTACTTTGTGTGGCTTTTGTACACTGAGATACAAACTCCCAACTATGAAGGAGTCTAAAAAATTAAAAAACTAAAAAATTTTAGTTTTTGTAATTTTTAACTCTATCGTTACATTTACATTGTCATTTTCATCATTTTAAAATCTGAAGCAATTGGCGGTTGAGCAGCATCTTGGAACAGATTGTGTATGATCTTTAAAATTTCACAATGTATTTTATTTTTATTTTTTTACAGAATAATACTTTTCATTTTATTTTTATTTTTTCTTATTAAGGTAAAAGACAAACCTTTTGGCGGTGGACATCCCAGGTTTATGAGAAATACTTCCTTTCTTCTTTATCAGCTTTTCTACAGCATTGGATCGAACGATGGGTCTGACCAAGTGTCGCTTGTAGGTCCCGGGGTACTTCTTCTCCACAGCTTGCTCTCTCCTGTCAGGATTATATTACTTTGTACATAAAGAAAATCTATACACCAGCTCATGCTTGGCTAAAGAAAGAAAAAAACCCTGAAAAAAATGGCTACAAACCTAAAGAAGGTAAACACTGTAGAAGAATGAGAGAAGTAAAGAAGGACGGCCCACTACTGTGAGAAGGAGCTCGTTCACTTACTTCATGAGGTCTTTCTCTCGGACCTCCAGCTGTAGCATAATGGCACTGAGCTCCATGTAGAGGTTGTTGGCTCTCTCCAGCTTCCTCTCGTAGTGTTCCCGGATGTCCAGAGCATGCCTGAAAAGGGTTGAAAACATCAGCTAAAAAGGCTCAAACAAATCCCCGACCTGCATTATAACATGCGTGTCAAACCAAATTATGTAACTATTTCTTCTGCTACAATGATCAGTTTTTCCGGATTTGACATTTTGACTAAAATGACTCTCCTTGTTTTACATGTATTGTCCATGCCCATGTTTTGTATTCAAGTGTTGGTGATTAGCAAACAATAATCCACACAAGGAGCTTTTTGACCACCACAGTGTCTTTTCTAGAACATGACCGCACCTGAGTTCATCCCGCCTGCGTCTGATCAGCTCTTCATCCAGCCTGTGAATGCATGTGCCTTCGCTTTTGATTTTCTCGAAATGCTTCTTTACTTCCTCTCGCCATTCAGCCTGGAACATGAATGAATGTCACAACAGCGAGGCATGTGTATAATGTACTTCTTTAAAGCTGAAACTCTCCACATGTAGTGCAGACCTGAGACTTGAAGTAGGTCTCCTGAGGAGCTCCCAGAACATCAGCCGAGGCAATGTCGAGGTGTAGGAGGATCTGACGGAACGAAGGCCTGTTTCTGGGCTTGCCTTGCCTTGGAATGAATGAGTAAGTGAGTGATTATGTGAGCTTTTGCATGAAACAGATACTCTATACTCATAAGGTTTTCCATTTAATAAACAAACACAAACACACCATGTTTGTTTCATGAGGATTTTGAAGCCATCCGGGCATGTGGAGGGCACGGGGAGGTGAAGACTGTTGCTGCCAACGCCCCAGATGATAGCAGAAGAGTCGACATCTTTGTAGGGGATCTCTCCAGTCAGCAACTCCCATAAGACAACTCCAAACGACCTACAAGACACAGTGGGGACCTCAAAACCAGGAACATTCAAGAAATTCAAAACGATACATTCTTAAGTGAAACCCAACTCACCAGATGTCCACTTTTTCCGACACTGGCTCATTTCGTATCACTTCTGGAGCCATCCAGGCCACCGTACCAGCAAATGACATCTTTGTACTTTTGTCACTTAGTTCTTTCGATGTTCCAAAGTCAGAGATCTTCACAGAGTCATTGTGGGTGACCAAAACACTATTTAAAAAAATACATAGAGAAGGGAAGGTTTAATATGCAGGCAGGGTGTTCCCAAAAAACCCTGACATCATATCGTAGTTGAACAATATAGGCAGTTCTTGTCCAAAGTTGTGCAAAAAAGTTTAATCTCAAACTTAAAGGTACAGTGTGTAAAAAAATAAAATCTATTTTTTTTCATTGTTCATTATTTCAAAGACCCTGTATTCATTTAAATAATATGCAAAAACATATGTTCAATCACATGAACATTTTTTTAATGTTATTGTAGGTGAAGTAATCGCTAATCTTCTGCTGCAGATTAGGAGAAGATTAGAGACAAATTTTGCGAATGTAGTTCCTCAACATAATGTCAACAGCATATGCAACAACTGCCATGCATTTACTCCATCACTTGAGGGGAATACTAGAAGTCGTTTGAAATGACATTTTGCTTGCACCTCTGCTGAAGAGATTGTTGGTGGCCTTAATGTAGTGTGCTCCAATAATGCACGTGCTTCTTAGGTTGTTGCATTCTATTAGTCCACCACTAGATAGCACTAATTTCTACACGCTGTACATTAAAATGTACATATTATATATTCCGTATATATACTGTATATATAAATATATATATATACACACACACACACACATGCGTGTGTGTGTGTGCAATGAAAATGCATTTTTAAAGCACAGATTGAACCTATGTGAAGCTTTGTGAAATCTGTTATAAAATCTGTATGTTTGAATTTGCTGAATGTTTAATTAATATTTTGTTTTTTGGCAAGAAATACATTTCATTTCATCTGCATAGGACATATAGTTAATCACATTTTTCTCTTTCAAATTATGATTTTTATTTTTTATTAATTTGTAAAACAGGGCTTTTCAGTTTACCGGAGTCCCATTCCTACAATGCAGATGTCAGCTGAATTGGGACGTAGGTCAGAAAAGGCTGTGGTCAAAGCAAAATTTACAGTGAATATTTGTATAAATGCAATTATAGACCATGAATGTAAAACAATCAAATAAAACTTAAGTATGGCTTAACTAGATATGCCTTCTTGTGCTGCGAGATCTTGAGTTTTTACACCATTTGAAACCATGAAATGTCAGATTGAGATTATCAAAAACAGAGGCACCCGACTTTAAAAGAAATAAAGTAACGCTATATTTTTACATATATGTACACAGTACAAGGTAGGGAGGCAGTTTGGGATAAAAAGCATCAAAACATGACGAAAACTCATCGTTTTGAAAATCTTGCTGGGCATGATTCATCCAATTAATCAAAGGAGGATTTGACCTTTTCAGAAGACTCAGCCTGAAATGGGTCTGCTGACTAATACAGCGTAGGCAGCACTGCAGCACGCCAATATTGATTAAAGACATGGGGGGATGCGGATGCTGTGCACAGGATGTTCAGGGCAAGCGACTTCACTCGCATAAAGGCCACTTGATTATTAACATCCTCAGGGTTAATGTCACACTACTTAGAAATGAAAAGCTGAATTGTCTGCTTAAGACATTGTACAACATAGTGAAACAACTGCGCACAATGTTTTTGGACTCCAAAAACATTCGTGGCAGGTCAATGGAACACTCTAAATTGCCCCTAAGTGTAATTGTGAGCGCGAGTGTTTGTTTGTCTCTATGTGCCCTGCGATTGGCTGGCAACCAAATCAGGGTCTACCGCGCCGAAAACAGCTAGGATAGAGTCCAGCACCTACGCACTGCAGGAAACTCACTTGGGAGATTTGAGATCCCTGTGGATGATCTTGTGGAGGTGAAGGTAGTTCATGCCGCTGGCGATGCCTGAGGCCCAGTCCACCAGAAGCCTGGGGGTCACTTTCCGCCCTGCCCTAAGCACCTCGTAGAGCTGGCCTTGAGCGCAGTACTCCATGATTATACAGTAACAAGGCGCCTGAGTGCAAACCCCCCTTGGTAGAACACGGCAAATGGGTGAGCAGAGCAGCAGCGCAGGCAACATGGTGCAAACCAAACGGTTGGAGACTTACTTGAAGCTGATGATGTTAGGATGTTTGAGTTTCCGCAAGTGCTTAATGTCCGTCTCCTTCTGTTCGCGCACCTTCTTGATGGCCACCTCCTCGGAGCGGAATTTGCCCAGGAAGACGGCTCCCTGAGCACCGCTACCCAGCCACTGCAACTCTGAGATTTCCTCAAACGGAACCTCCCACATGTCTGGGAACAGGGAAATGGAAAGTTGGATGCAGTCGAGTGTTGTGTTTTCCACTGAGAAAATTGTTGAAAGCAAACATAATAGGTGTCGCAATTCTCTAATTGCTCTGTCTTGTGACTGTAATGGCAGCAATTAACTGCCACGACAACTTAATAAAGAAACGTCATCTTTAATTATTGCTTCATTTGTTCCCTTCCTGCAAACAAACAAAAAAAAAACCAGGTGGTGTCTCTCTATGGGCAGACATGGTAGCTGTACAATTGATGCTTACGGTGGGCTTCAGAGGAAGTGAAAGAAAATGAATGAGGAGCTGGACAGTAATTTACAATGTGTTTCAAAGTAATTTCATCCCATTTACTTTCTATTGTACTTGCCCTTAATTACAGTCATGGGTGAATTCCAGCAAAAGGCCGACTACACCCTGGACTGGTTGCCAGCCAATCACAGGGCATTACAATAGTTCCATGCAGGACAAATAAAGTATGACAATGAAGTAGTACCCGGAAAAAAAAAACAAATAAATATTAAATAAAGCACACACCTCAGTGAGTGGTGGCGAAATAACATTTAGCCTATACAAAACAGAATAACATGAATAATATTTTAAAAAATACATTCTTTCCAAACGTAACTTCGGTCATGACACAATTAAAAATTAATCTACATTGCAATAATGTACAACAGGTCAAAATACATTTATACAAATTAAGCTCCCCCTAATCAAACCCTACCACTCATAGACTGCCCCTGGCCACTATCTGAGGAAATATGGTAGGTGGGTGGAGATAAACCACTGAGGTCATTTGGAACATCAACCAGGAGACTCAGCCCAATTCTGTCTGACCACACTCGCATCCCGCAGCCTCCAGCGTAGTGAATCTACCTTCTTCCTGACCTCAATTCAAACTGACAAACAGCTCAGCTTCATGCAGAGCAGCCATAAGCTCACCTTGTTGTTGTAGCTTGTATTCTGTGGAATACGTCTTTCCAATGATGTTCCAGACCGGTCTGAGACAGCCGAAAAGGCCCTCCAGAAAGCCACCCGACCCGGGCCCTGTTCTGTGGAAATGCAGCTTGATGTCATCGGGGTGTTGCGGGTGACCTTGTCTGTCCTCTCCGCTATGGTCCAAATGACAGTCCTTATCTCCCGTCTGCTCCTCCATTCCACTTCCGCAGCCGCCGTGCTCGCGGGAGGCCGGCGAGATTGGTTCCTCGTGGTCGTGCTCCTGCAGTTGAAGGACACTGTTGTCAAAGTGGCCGCCCTCGCTCCGCGTGGAGTCTACGCTCAAGGCCGTGTTTGGGGGACTCAACCCCCCGAGCACCGTCTCCTCGTCCTGGTTTGGCGGTTGCAGAAGCTGCAGGGGCATGGGCAGGTGCGTGGGCGGGGCCAGGTCCGTGATAATATGAGGGGGTAATATCGAGGGATGAGCCGGAGGAGGCTGCATTTGAGAGTTTGGTGCATTTGATTTCTTCATGGAGTCCCCGACGACGCTGAGTTTGAGCTCCTCCTTCAGCTTGCCCACCAGCATGCTGGGGCAGGAAGTCCATGAGAGCACCTCGGGGGAACTTCCCATGATGTCATGCATGAATATGGGTTATGTATACCTGGTGAGGAGCGGTCCTAACACATCGGTTCGTCAGTATTTCAATCACCTGAGAAAAAAATACAAACAGCATTGAGACATGTTCATGATAAAGCTACTTTTGGGGGCTTTCACAAAAACCAAAACAAGATGGGGACTATCGCACTAAGCTCTCACTACTTCCGCAAAGACAAATCCTTTCATAGATCTGCGATAGGATGAGCTTACATTAATGACTTTTATTTTTAACTACAGAGTGCAAGCATTCCGGAAGTGGTCAAATCACAAACAAACATCACACATGTGCATACGAAATGAAAAAAAAAATACTATGGATTAAAAAAAAAAAAAAAGATGAAAATCACACTGGATGGAAATAGTGTCATTTCTGGGAAAATTCCGTCAAACAGACTAAATCGATGGCACATACAGACAGTTGGGGCTTTGCGACGCTGCTGGTGGAGCTTTATATCAGTTGAGCGGGGATTAAAACTGTTGCTCTGTATTAGGGGAGCTCAGAGCCAAACCGAGCCAAACATCTGGCACGCACGGACCAACGTCTGAGCAGGCACAGCCACACATTGTTAGCAGCAGCATCCACCGTTCAAGCTTTGGCACACTCAATCATTCTTTGGGAAAGACTCCATATATCTCTCCATCTCTACCTGCAAGGAGAAGAGAAGGAAACAGAGAGGACACAAAGCCTACACCAGGGGTTGGCAACCTTTTACACTGAAACGGCCATTGTTGACCCGGTTTCCACTGGGAGCTTCAAACACTTTTTGACATCTGAGATATATATAAAAAAAGATTGAATGGATGGATGGATGGACAGATGCATGGACAGATGGACAGACAGATGGACAGACAGACAGACAGATAGATAGATAGATAGATAGATAGATAGATAGATAGATAGATAGATAGATAGATAGATAGATAGATAGATAGATAGGAATCAAGTTCTAGTAGGAGCGGTGACTTGGCTACATGGAAGGTTCATGTACTGTACATGTACAATCACAATGTGGTCCTCGATTTAGGTGTATTTCAGAAGAAACTCATGTATGAAGCACACCAACTGAGCTGACTAAAGAAAGAACAGTATTTATTTTGCTGTTTGATATTTCGATATCAAAACCGAAGCTCATTATTTTCTGATCTGTTGAGATGTTGTTGAGTTGTTTACGCAAACGAGGGTACTGTATCTGTGTGCAATTATCTCCTGGAGGGTAACCCGAGTGCTGTGAGAGTGTAGCACCTGCCAAGAGCTCATCTATAATGCAGGCTTGACTCTAAGCAGGTTGCTGAGAGTGCAGGGGGAACGAGAGAATGCTCTCTCAGATATCCGATAAATCCGTCCATTCCAATGCCGAGACAATCGAGCCATGCGAGTCGAAGACCGAGGTGTAATTCCACCCCACCAATAATTTTTAGAGATGGGTCACGCTGATGCGGAACAGCGTCGCTGGCTGTGGTCAGCTGGAGAGAAACGCACGCCAAGACTGAAGGCGTATCACATGTGTATGACCCACTTTAAAGCCGGTGTCTTAAATAATGGTTATGAAAGCTTTGTGTGAGTTTCACTCTATTGCATTCATTTGACCAGTGCTAACAATCTGGAATCAGTACCTACATCTGACACCGGGAAGAACAGGAAACGGACCTCATCCATTCATCGCTAATGGAAAATCTCGATTGGCGTAGAATAGCATTAACTAATGTCTGTCCCCATTTTTCGAGGTTTAATTTACACAATCTTCGAATGTACTTTGATTGTCCTTGCAAAGTGACAAAAATCAGTGACAATGCAAGGGAAAAAATGTTGGGAAGACGGAGAGAGAAAATGAGAGAAAACTATCTGATCCTGAAATCCCGACAGTGCTCTAGGGACGGGCTTGTACAATCGCAGACGACAGAGCCTGTTCAATCCACTGCTTTTATTCTCACACTAATGTATAATTTTACTTTGAATAGAGCAAACCTTGTGTTGTCACGATGTGTGTTGGGATTAGCCAGAGGGGCACAAAAGCCAGGGGCGTGTCTGACAGGAGCCAGTAATCCGACTACTCATAATAGTCGCTGGGGAAGACACTTTTACATCATTGGAAAAAAACATTCCCAGCCAGATTACTTTCATTTTCAGAATAATGTACAGAAAAAAACATGAAGAATCCCCAAAATAAATAAAAAATAAAATTTGTAGCAAAGGATCTACATCATATAGGGGCCCACACACACTTTGCATTTACACTTCCATAGACAAAACCAGCGGCATCATCTGCGTCTCCACCACCCTGCTCCTAATTAAGCGGAGATCCCACTGTGTGCCAGAAGGGCAGCCTTCCTTTGCTGACAGCTGGGTGGCCAACAAAGAACCACTTTAGAGCCTAAGTCACTTCTTCATTCACGCGTTGCCATGTCGCCACAGCATCCATCCCGTGCCATTTTCACTCTTCGTCGGACTGGTCAGGGCGGAATGGCAGAACAGTCGAAAGTCAAGATCTTTACATTTTAAAATGAACTAGAAGACAATGCGTTTATCATGCTGTTTCATAACTTGACCATAGTGATTTGCGACTAAAGACCGACTTAGGACCGTTTGCATACCTCTTGACCTGATCAGCTCAGATATAAGATCAATTTCCGTCATTATATACTGCTTATCTCACTCAGGGGTCACGGCTAAGATGGAGTCTATCCCAGACGATTTTAGGTGAAAGACCAGGTGCTACCTAACCTGGTCCTGGCTCAATCACAGGAGATATTGAAACAATCAACCATTCAATCACATTCACATTCGCACCGATGAATTTTTTCAGAAAAAAAAATTCAAAAGTCTTTTTACCATATGTTGGGAGGAAGCTGGAGTATCCAAAGAAAATGCATAAAAGCACAGGGAGAAAATGCAACCTCCTCACAGAATGATCTGAACTGAAATACTAACCCAGAACCGTTCACTGCTAGCCAAATGGTTCACTGTGCCAGCACAAAGGTTGTGAAAATGCTGTTTGTATATAAAAATGAACGCCCACATGACAGGAAGCTGAATACAGTATGTGTGGTCAATGTGCCCTTGTCTGCAGGGACAGAATTGAACACTCAGATCAGCTTCCCTTGTCGGTTAAAACTCATGATCAGGATTCATGAACTAATGCAATCTCATTTTGGTAGATAAAGATGACAAAACAAGCGAGTGAGAAAATCTGCTGCTGCAATTCTTTATAGTTGGTGGAGCATACATCATTAGAAGCCATTTAGTTACAAACACAGCAACATGAGAGCTCCCAAGGGTTGGTTTTGCGTTACTCCTTCATCTTGGGTGCAAGTCCAACTGAAGGGTATTGAACAGCCCACTTTAGATGGGTTCAAGTTATAATCACACAGTGAATTGGAAGCATTTATCTATTAAGCCTGCTTACTTTGTGTTACGGTTACCAACAAAATCTTCAAAAACATTGACAGTAACTGGCTTGTAATACTGAAAATATTGTCTGTGACATTGCCACGGTGATCGCAGATGACCTGCCTTCTGATATGAAGACTTATTGAACGAGGATCATTTTGAAACGTTCCAAAAATGCAATGAAAACACATGTAAATAACACGTGTGAGTGTGCTAGCCTTGTTCTTGACAGGAGATCAATCTCGGTTCTACACCACATGCCGCCTCTCTGTGACCCTGAACATAATAAATGGTATGGGGAATGAATGGATGAATACGAAGAGACAACAATGGAGAAGAGAATGTCTCAGAGGAAAAGTAGAGGAGGAAAAAGCAGATGAGGCAGGCAGAGAAGGATGCGGGGGAGGGGGAGAAGGGGGGGGGGGGAGGGGGAA